>CAAKHB010003733.1:30027-45735 GCA_901007665.1 Aeoliscus strigatus
ATACAACCCACCTTGAGGTTGAGATAAATCACAAAAAAAGAGGCAGAGAGAGTGGGATACCGGGTGCTGGGGCGTGCGTCAGCTCTAATCAGAGACAAACCAGAGACACCTGAGCCCCCCCGCCCTGAAAACCTGGAACATTCTCCCGCCGACACACACACAGAATTCTGGGCCCAAACCTGGATAACCCCGTAAACGGACACGAGTCCCTTCTCAACGCTTCTCTCAGCCGTCAGCTACTGGAAGCTGGAGCTGGAAGTATCGTTTTCTTAGCACATCTCGTGGGCGTTTTGAGGATCATGCTGCCATGTGTACTTCATGTCCATGGTACTGAGGGAGCAGTAGCGGTCATCAGACTGTCACAGTCCTCATGTTGTATATTGTTATATCTGTCATTGTCTATCATCCTTAGAAATGTCTCGACATCTACTGTCCGTCTGTGTAAATAAATTAGACACAGTGGTTGATCTGCAACAGATCAATAAATAAATCTTACTGTATATATGACTTACATGTGCACACTGTTTTATCTTTTTATTTTATTTCACCACATTTGATTTAAATTTTTGATAGTTATTGTATATTTTATAAACAATTATTAATTCATTACTAGTAATTGTATTTTTTTATCGTTATTCTTACAAATTACTCTTTAGGGATAAATGAAGTATTTCTGATTGTGGTCCATGCATGACAGTGGCAGAAAATCTGTAATATTTAGTCAACGACTTTCAAGAACTCTCAGCCCGTCACCTCTCACTCTTAATACACCTTCTGCTTCCCCTCAACCAGCGCTCGTCCAGCCTTCGCCACCCCTTTTCATTCCTAGCCTAAAAATAGGGACGCACGTATCGGAGAAGCAATTGAACGCCACACTCTAACGACCTACAAACTGCAAACCATCAATTCACACTTCCCATGTTATAAATCCCCAAGTGGAACCACCATTAACGGCCGTCCAGTGGCGATCAGCTGCATTAGGATGGGATGAAATGAACGTCTGGGTTATTTGATTTTAAATGTGGAGATAAATATGGATGGAAAGAGCGAGATGAGAAAACCGTTAATGTTGCTTTAAATATTTAAAAGATCATTTCTCTCTGCACCTGATTATCGTCTTTTCAAGCATTAAACACGCTGTATGAATCATATGATGGATCAGGGCGGCTTTGGGTTTTTTCCAATAATGCAGTCAATTTTCTTCATGACTAGTGCTGATAAGAATATGAACCATCCAACTGGGTGTTTAATTACACTATAATATTAGCTGTCATTAATCAAATAAAGTGATAGTCTCTGATAGTAAGTTGTTACATTCCCAGCCTGCGACGATTAGAGATGTTTTATACTTATATTACAGAACTCTCGAATGCAGTTTGTTATGTGTTGCATTCACTTTAATGATGTGAGGCGATCACACATTTCCATGCAGTTTGGTGCAGCGGGTTCTGGGTGCTCCAGACTGTTGCACAGCTTTGCAGCTGCAGCCTCTTGTTGTACTGGGACTAGTAAAAGCTCTTTGTTGGGACGTGTGTTTCCAATGTGTGGAGCTATGTTTTGGATTCAGCGGCAGTTTTACTGAAGCGGAGGCTGGACACCAAAAACTGAAACAGCCTGCTGTTGTTGGCCAAGCGCGGCTGCATCAGTGAACATGATAAATTGTAATAAACGCTGCAGCACCGCCTCGGTCAATACAGCCCACAGAGTTTGCTGCAACCGGCTCCATTTATCACTTACTGAATGTGTGAGTAGCTATTATGATATGTCCTCAGATGTGTGTCTTCTTAAAGCCGAAGGCAGGTTTGCTCAAAGCTAAATCGCACATTAGATCCATTTACACTATTGTTCTAGAAGGTGCATCATGTACACACAGAGTTCAGTTACAGAACAATTAACGAGTGGCGATGACGCTGCAACATGGGCAACCATCGCCTCCACGAATGGGAAGCTGTTAAAACAATGACCAGGACGATGTGTTTACAGCTCAATGGAGAACTGTCAGCATTCATAATCACATAATTAGGAAATTATTTATCTCCGCCAGGATATTGTAAACAGCACATGCCTCGCCTCTGAAGCAGAATACTTAATTACCCGACATGCGGGGTCTGAAATTAATAGCAACTGAGGATCAAATGCCTGTAAAGCTTTATCTGTTAAAAGAATTTGCTGTCCCTGCTGACCGCCGTGCGCTCAAAGCAAAACAATGGCTCTGTATCAAACAAGCTTTTGATTAACTACTTGTAGCAGTGGAGCGGTAGAAAGAGGAAAAAAAAAACAACCACAAGCCGTGCTCCTCCACTGGTGGGGTGAGTGAGCACTGTTTACCGAATCAGCTCTTAATTAATGACTTTTAATGGAACATGTCTCGCACTAGCTGAATAAGGCTCAGATGTTTTCCAAGGAAAAGACTGGAAGTCTGGGAGTAGTAATGGGGAATTAGTGATGTCAGCAGCAGCAGATCACAGAAGTACTTCATCCTGAATGGGAAGAAGATGCTGCTGCAAAGGAATAATACAAGTTTGTGATATTTTTTGGGTCTGAATCGCAGCCTTTTCCCTCTTTTTGCCCCCCCCGCCCCACCGCTCTCGGTCTTTGTATCATGTTGTGTGTGCACCGTGCTTACAGCTCCAACAGACGCTGCTCTGTGAGCAATGCAGCATCTCTCCGCGCTGCCGTCTCCCTGTTTCTCTGCACAATACTGCGTTTTCTTGGAAACCGGCGCCATGGAAGAATGTAGACTTGACACGTCTCGTGCGTTCCTGATAATTAGGAGCTCCCAGCGGCATTCTCTACCGCTGCGTCACTTGGTTTGCTGTAGGCCGTCCTTCACAGACACGATGCGATATATCAATATACGAAGCATTTGAATCGCCAGAATCAAAGCTGAGATTGAATAGGTGAAAGAAAGAAACCAGGGGGTCTGTTCCAGAAAACAGGTTGTCAATCCTGAGATGAAAGGAAACTGACAATTTTTCAATTCTATTTTCATGCAAATGTCACCAAAGACACCAAATGTCTGAAAAGTTTCATATGTTTGAAACTTGTTTCCTTGTTTCATATCTTATGCAGTCGTGCTTTATGTTTTCTTAGAATTTATACTAAAATACTAGAATAGAAATTGAATTACTAGAACATAATAAGACTCACATACTGTCGCCTGAAGGGGACCAAACAGAAAATTAGATTCTACAGACTGAAGACTAATCATTTCTTAGCCCCTCTAATGATCATAACTGTTGCTTTGTGGACAAAACAAGACATTGTTTTTGCCCCTCTGCCATTCTATAGAGCGCACAATCGATTGATTCCATGAGAAAGCAGCGAAACAAAACCCAAGAACAAATTGAGTGGAAAGCAGCTTTTATCATCTTCAAATCTACAAAACTGTCAGACCAGCTTTGCATCACCAATACGGGAGACTCACTGTCTTGTCTCTTTCTATCTTCTTTGTCTGTCAGTGCCCCCCCCCTCCCACCCACCCACCCATCACTACCTCGCTGCTCGGCCCACCTCATGTCAAGGTGATGTCAATACAGTGTTGAATACACCTACTCCTCTGAACACTGCCAGGGAGTATTTTATTGAACCTGGAACCCGTTTGGCAACACAAAGAAAGTGAAGAGGAGGGAAAGGATGGAGGCAGAGAGGGAAAGTCAGAGATGAAAAAGATCGCGCAGTACCAGGAGGCAGAGTGGACAGCAGGCGGGAGAGAGAGAGAGAGGGAGAGGAAAAAAAAACAGGAGCCACTTGGCACCATGTCGCCTGTCAGCTTGCTCCGCGCTTGGGAAAAAGCTCAGCTCTTTTTTTTTTCAGTTGTTGTTGTTTTGCACTTGGCAGGGATTATTGTCGTGTGTAATGGCTATAAGGGACCGAGGGAAGCAACAGTGAAGGCTGGCATGGCTTCCTCATCCACTCCTGGACCCCGGTGAATACCCTCGCTGCTCGCCAAAAGCTATCGTGGGTCTATTTAAATCAAATCAATAAACGTTAAAGTGCCCCGTGAAACAAAGGAAACTTGGAATCATGAGATGGTGTCGCAGAGAAAACGACTTCCCAGTGTGGACGAGTCAAGGCGGTGTGACCGTAACGGGAATGAAAACAGTGTATGTAGAGTTAAATAGTTAGATATGTAGCTGTATGATGAAAATATGTAGTTAAATAGTTCTTAGATATATACTGTAGAATGAAAATATGTTGACTGAACTTGTTAGATATGTAACTGTGCAATGATAATAGTGTATGTAGAGTTAAATACTTCTATATGTACTGTTACTGTGTGAATAAAAATGTCATAATGAGAAATTATTTACTATGTCAGAGTTGACAAAGTAGAAGGTGTGTGTGTGTGTGTGTGTGTGTGTGTGTGTGTGTGTGTGAGAGAGAGAGAGAAAGTGCGATGAAGGACGTTTCAGAGCCTTCCACCATCTTTCATCCCACTTTGCCCTTACAAAGTTTTTCCACAAGGTCACCCTCCCTTTCAGAGGAGCGTGCTAAAGTCTTATCTGGAACTACTGCTATTATTCCTTTAAAAAGTTCAAGGAACAGGAAGTACTGTAGAATCAGTGGTAAAGGTCCAGTGAGGTGAGGATGTACAATAGCTCAGATTAATGAAAATACTGGCTGCGAGAACATATATTTGTGCTTTTATTAGCTGTTTCCTGCAGACTTGTGTGTAAAATCCAGTCCAGAGCAACTGCATATAAACCACCGTCATTTCCACAGCAACGGGCGTGTTGAGATGTGCCAAACCAACACAACAAAGGCACCAGAGGACCCAACTCCTCTTGTCAAATTTCCGTGCTCTGACGTTTTAGTTTGTGTCGCGTGGCCAGACAGCGCCTCAAAAAGTTTTATCATTGATTTTAAGCTTAAAAGTAACGACGGTCTAATGCCTCCACATCTGTCTGTCAAACCTGTGATGTCTATTCTGTGAGGAAAAGCAGCGGTATCATCTTAAAGTCCTGCCTGAAACCTGAACAGCATGTCACAGAACATTGTCACGTGTCTAACTAGCTTAAAAGATGAAATATCAGTTCGTTGGCAGTTGTGCTTTTTTTAAGGTTCATGGAGGCTGCGCCAGAAAGTTAATTAACACTGAAAACATCACGAGAGACAGACGTGATAAAGTGGGACAGCAGGTCATATTTCAAGATAATTTTAAATGCCAACATCACTGTTTTCATCTGGTTCAGTCGGCAGCGTTGTCAATCAAAGCGTTCGCTACTTCGCCATCAGATAAACTGTCAGCACAGACAAGAAGAGATAAATGGCTGCTGATAAATCCACACTTACACACACACACACACACACACACACACGCACTCTCATGTCAGCACACACTCACACCCCGAGGGTAAAGCCTGGCAACGCGGCTGCATGGCAGATCCCAGAGATCACAGCTTGAGCCGCGCGCCTGCTGAGGACCCACAAAACACGGCTGGCGCTTGCACAGGCAGCAAAAAGGATGA
Organism: Aeoliscus strigatus; assembly: GCA_901007665.1. Taxonomy (NCBI): domain Eukaryota; kingdom Metazoa; phylum Chordata; class Actinopteri; order Syngnathiformes; family Centriscidae; genus Aeoliscus; species Aeoliscus strigatus. The sequence goes on from CAAKHB010003733.1 coordinate 35,499, forward strand.
ATCATCGCTCTCGCTGCTCATACACATGTTGCCTCTGCTGTTTCATGTTGAGCAAAGTTGCTTTGTTAAGCTACAAAAGTCCCTTTGACGCGCCTCTTTCAGTTGTGTGTTTTCTCTCCCTCACTCGCTCGCTGCGTCTGTGTGTTTGCACCTGATTGGACTGTAACTGTCGGAGCCGCGTTCCAATTAGGGAGGTATTGTTATGTATGAGACGGGGAGCGGTGGGAAGTGGCAGAGCTGACAGATGTATTTAATGGGAGTGCTGGCATCTAAATGAAGACGCAGACTTCTGCAACTCATGCGCTCAGAAGAGCGCGCTATATAGCTTTGATAGAGTTATTGTATTTTTTTTAATATATATATATTTTTTATTATTTAACCAGGTAAGTTATTTTCTTTCTTTTTTTGTTTTATTTATACGTTTATTTTTGATTTTTTTATATATATTTTTGTTTCATCCTGTGAGACAGCTCTGTTGAATGACTCCTAGTTCTCATTGTCAGTGACTACCTGGGCCAGAGGCAGTGGACTTATACATAAAATGTGGAAAAGAACATGGAGGGAAAAAAAGATCAAAACAGAAAATAAAAACAGGAAGAAAAATCACCTCGATAGAGGGGTGTGTGTGTCTTGTATGCACCTTGAATTGGCCAATGGATGGAAAGGAATGGAGTGATCAGGCTCCCGGGCGTTCCTACGGCGACACAAACGAAGAAAAACATGAGCAAAACAGGAGTGAATTAGAGTGAAACTTTGGGGGGTGTGGGTGTGGGTCTATTCCAGGACGATCAGGCCGGGGGTCAGATAAAAAAAAAATGTTTTCAGTTGTCAATTTCAGTTGTTTGTGTCCTGAATGACCCCGTCTATGACGAGCAGCCTGTCTGTTTCAGCTGCAGCGTGAAGTCGGTGGTCACACCGCTTTTGTCAGTGGCTCCAACGTTTGAGAGTGAACCCTGTGAAACCAGGGCTGGAAGCAGTGCCCCCCACTAATCTTTAAAGGAGGAGGAGAGTTTTTCTCATGGGGAGGTTGCACGAGGACAAGCAGGAAGGACTTGTTTGTGCAGTATGTACAGAAGCACCCACCGCAAATGCAAAGTTAATGCATTCTTTCGAGTACATAATGCATTTATATTATACAGGTAAAGAACAGAGGGTTATGGAACAATTCAAAAGAGTCTCATAAAACAAATGCAAGAAATAAACACATTTTCCAAGCTATAAAAACAACTAAAGGCAGGTTAATTTAAAGTCATAAATTACAAGATCTTTTAAGACGGAAGTTTGTGAGAGCCCCCCCCCCGAAAAAAAGGCTGCTTTAGGTTTCAGTGCTCTGATTATTTTCATTTCTTTGTGCAACGTGCATTTGCAGATTGAAAGAAAACCCCTTCAACATATGCAGCAAGAGAACGTCTATAATATATTGGACTTGAGCAGTTCAACACAGTGCCCAGAGCCACTTATTGGATGCTCTGTTGCATGAAACATATCAAAGCAAATACAGAAAAATGGCTTCTCGTCTTCACCTCGTCCGAGTTAAACTCTAGCCTGAGGACTCTCCCATCACTCCATCACAATGTTCTTCTCTGAAAATTAGAGATTTTTTGGCCCAAATATAAAATTTCAAATCCAGTTTGGGATGGACTAACGCAGATATTGACAGAAACGCCAAATGTGGCAAATGCCACAAATGTCATCTTACATTTGTCATAAGCAATACCCAAATAATGTGGTGATTCATTATTGCACAAAGCAAAAGAATAGTGATTTTTGATTATCGTGTTAGCATTTTTCGAAGCAAACGTGCAGCCGAGTGTGTTTACATGGCCGCCCAGATGCGACACACTCAAACTGGAGCGTAAAAGCTAAAGCACTCCGGGTAAAATTGGGGCGTTTTGTTATCAGTCATGCATAAAGAATGTGAAAATAAAGCAAAGGAACGGGAAAGGAGGAGGAACAGGGTCAAATGAAGTCCAAAAGGCTTAGCGGTAAAAGAAAGGGATGTGGAAAATGGAAGTGGAGAAGACTTATGTGGGGAGAAGAGAGCGGCAGCAGTGGGAATACAAGGACAATGTCTGTGTTTGTGCCGTCTTTGTCGCTCTGTGGCATTTTAGAGGACAGAGGGTCTGTGTGTGTGCATGGGTGCGTGTGTGCGTGTGTGTGTGTGTGTGTGTGTGTGTTACTTCCCCATCCGCTCAAGACTCACTCGTTTGGGAACTCAGTGCAATTGGGATTTAAAAACAAGTGTCCGGGCTCCTTGTCACCGTATTAGAGGTTACAGATCTAGTAGCTCAGCTGAGTGTGAGAAAGAGAGAGAGAGAGAGATTAAAAGAAAGGAGGCGTCACAGAGAAAATGGAGATCAGAAAACAAACAAGTGGAGAGGATGAGAGAGGATGAGAGAGGCCAGGGAGGCGTCTGCTGGAGGACACGAGGGAAGAGCGATAGATAACGAAGGTGAGATAGACGGGGAGCAACAGGAGGCGAGATAGGAGGAGGAGAGAGCACTTGTGGTGAGAGTGAAAGACAAACAGGTGGTGGAAAGAGAACGGGAAGGAGATGGGCTGACAACGGCGGCACATCAGAGAGGACTGCCTGTGTTTTTAAAGATGTTATTCAGACCGATGGGAGACGTTTTTATTCTCTGTTTGTCTGGACCCTGTGTTAGTTCTTTTGTTCCGTAAAACCTTCGGACGGCATTTGGTCAAATACAAGCTGCATCGAGCTGACTGCATATTTACAGAGCAGGTCAGCGTAGGCTACGGAATAGGGAACGGTGTAGGGAACAGCGTAGGGTATGGCATCGGGTATGGGGAGAAGGGTATGTGGTAGGGTACCTCTGCAGACAGCAACAACTGGGATTGGACTGTTTGCATCATGTGACTTCCCCAGCTCTAAGAGCAGCACTAGTACTCACCACGAAAACAGGAGATTTTTGCCCGGACAGTGGGCGGAGCCAACGTTGTCGGAGTTGCTCTGGTAACAGGATCGGCCCACTTTCAGTCGCTGTCGCTTGGAGTAAACCAAGAGAAAAAGAACGCTGCAGATAGAAAGACACAGAAGTATAAACGCTCATGACGGAGTCAGTTCAACTAAATTCACACCTTTAGGTGTGTTTGTAAAGAAACCGTATGCCAGCGCCATAAAAGAACAGATACCGTTTGTTCAGTTCGCTCACGTCCTCACCGCCACAGCCTGTTCTCGACACACAGAGGAGTTTCTGTCATTCGCCGGGCAGGACTGTCAGTTCCTCTGTGGAAAAAGTGGCTGAAACACCTCACAGCTCCTGAGAGGTGAGACTCGGCACGGCACTTCCTGTGATGCCGTCTGTCAGTGATCATAACAGCCTGTCAGACTACCGTCAAAGTTTGCTCTGTGTAGAGTTTCACCCTGAAATATCCTCATGTAATTATGGACACTTCAATCAGGGCTTGGTGAACCAGTCGCCATCCACCATCGCTTCTAGTTGTTGTTGTTTACGTTGTTTTGGACTTTGGACTTTCCCCCTGTGTCAGATGGGTCATGTTCATGCTGTTTCCCGTGCTTCGGTTTATTCCTCGCGTTGACTCTCTCATGTGTTTGATGACATATGTGTTCCACCTGTGTCTTGTTTCCAGTCCTCTGCCCTCCCTCTCTCTGCCTCGTGTTTCAGCCAATCAGCTCCCAGCGTTCCCTCACATGCTCTCACCTGTGTCTCGTCTACTTGTTAGTGACATGGTGGATTTTTAAGTCGGTTGTGTCTTGTGTCTTTTTCTTCGCATGTTTGTCTGGTCTTCTTTTTGTCTTTGATGAGTCCAGTTCCAGCAACACGTCCTGCTTGAGTACAAAAACTTTAAAGTCCTTCCTGAGATCAGCTGGACCATGTAAATCAGGAGTGACTGAAGTAAACACAAACATCACTGATGTAAATAATATATGAAAATGAATGCAGGTACTTTTTTATTCTTTAAGAATTGACATAAAAAAATCACTGATTGTTGACATTGAGTTGATTCACTGACTCGATTTCTAATAATGTTCCCACACCAAAGCTCTGTGTGCGTGTGTGTCATGTCTAGTATTCTGATACTCTTCATACAAGAAAATATAAATCAATTCTTCTCACAGGTTTTGCTATCGTACACACATACACACACACATCCCAGATGCAGTCAGCAGGGCCTTTGCTGTCCTCCATTGTGCTCTAACGATTAAGCTTTAGCCGGCCCAGTGGCCTATTGGCCAGCTCTGCTGCTGTGCATCTCATCAGATCTCATTCATCACCTCATGTCTGTCTCCACCTCCCGTCCTCCATCACGTCAGCCTGTCACTGGACTCCTATTGACCGACACACACTCAATACATTGTTTTCTATGTGCATGCTGCACCTTCACTCTCTTTGCTTTGCTGGTTTTAGTTTGAAGCACTGGCAGAAGGAAGTCTGTATGATATTTGGATAAATAATGTACATTTTGATTTGATTTACGGATTGATTTTTAATTCATGCTCTGTGTCTCATGCTTGCCGCTCTTTGAAGATTTCCACATCATGTAGTTTTGCTGCATCAAAAGCGTAAAAGGCTCAAATGAAATGCATTTGAGAGTGAATATGAATATGCAGTACTTTTACATGGACATTAGTTCAGCCCACACAAGAAAAACGTGTGTTTTTTCTCAGTAAATGTTATTTTTAATGAGGCATGAGACAAACAATCCTGAATTCCGTCACCCATTTCATCCACTATCCTGTTGATTATTCTTATAATTACTTGTTTGTCTGTGTAGTGGCAGGAAAATAGTGCCCAATGTCAATCCTAAAACTCCTAAACTGTCATCAAATGCCCCCACTAATGATCGTCTGTGTACACCATTTGAGGAGCAAGGACATTTATTAACCAATAACTTTCCCAAGGTGGCTTGTCACAATCTTTCCCCACTCTCTCCAGTTAATTGGAGCATCAGTGGGGGGGTGAGATGACAGTTCATTATTCACTGTGGCCAATTTCCACATTACATCTAGGAAGAATAAAAGATCCATTTATGTCTGAACCTCATGGCCATATGTGCATATACAATCTCCTTGCCCATCCGTACTAATTATAATAAAAATGGCAGTAAAAAAAATTCAGCTTCCATGGCTGAGATGAAAATGCTAAATTGAAGGTTTACAATTCGGTATTCCAAATACATCATTTGTCCTTTTAGACGTTGTGTCACCCCGGCATGATTCAATATCTTTTTAATTACGGGCCTCTGTAAGGAGCCGGCTCCCGTCTCGGCAAACCCTTAACGTATAGGGAGATGATATCTCAGCGGGCTCCTGCGCTCTGACTCAGAAGTACTTTTTAAAAGTCGCTGCTGTTGTATCTGCCAGCGGAGCCTCGTAATCATCCCTGGGTAAGCCCCTGCTATTAAAATAGACCTGCAAAAATATATTTGCGGGTCACTTATCCCAGCAGTTCCTTATCCATGTAGTTACTGTACCATTACAATACATTTTCCAATTTTTTCTCCATGGCTGTGTGAAAGAAAGACATGACACCCCACAGCGATGCACCATCCCCGAGAGGACGGTGCCGTCAGGAGAACAGTGCGAGGCTTCTCTGGGACGGGGCGATGGTGGGCGGTGCGCTAATTTGAAACCCTCAGCACAAGTTCAGCCCTAATCGCAGCATTGTCTCCGTTCTGCTTGACAGGATCAGCGGCCTCGCTCAGTCCCTCAGGGTTCTCAGCCTCACTCGCTCTCTGGCATCTTGCTTTGTTGTTTTGTTTAGTTATTTATTGCCTTTCGTTTTCAGTCTTCCTTTATCGCATAAAGCATACGTCCACAACAGGTTCTCCGAGCTTCGAATCGAGGCCAGTTTATCTGTCAAGCACGTCCTGGGCCTGTTTTCTCCAGCTGCCATGAATCATCAGACAGACCGTTGGGCTGTTTTTACAAGCTAACTCTCTTCTCTGTTTTGTACCACCTCAGTACTTTGTCTGTACATGTAACACTGAGGTTTCTGCCCTTTTCTTCACTCTGACTGAAGGTCTAAGGACAGACTGTGTGGTATTGTTCGGACCTCCGTAGTGTAAGACTTTCACACCGTTCCACCAGCACAACAACTGCCTTATCAGTTGTCCGACTGTCCAGTGTTTCGTCCCGGTCTGGTCCAAAACCAGCAGTGTCGACAGTTGCAGGCTGTTCGTCGACACATGGAGAATCATCTGACCTAGGATCAGTTGATCTGATCCTTTGCTTCTCAACATAACTTGTCTAAGTGCAAATATTCCTAAATCTCCACTTTGGAAGTCGAGATATTCATTGTTCCACTGTTCCCTGTTCTAACTTGGTCACAAAAGGTGCAGACTCTGGATGGCTCATATTTCAGCAGGAGATCAGTCATGAATTTAGGCTCTAAACCCTGCAGTGCTTTATAGCCCAAGAGAAGTATAAAATATATTCTCTGAGACACATATAGAGCACCTAGCTACATTTAATTTGTGCCTTTCTGAGAGATTCATGAGGGAACCCTGCAGGGTTTTTCGAAGGAGAATGTCTGGCCAGAGGCGAACCGAACCACCCGTCCATCTCCAGGCTTTGCATGCTAAACTTTAGCTGTGCGAGAAACACAACAAAGCCAGAGGCGGAGTGAGACGGAGAGCCACAGAGAGCGAGAGAGCTTGTAACCCCGACGGGCCTCAGTCTGTCACTGCGCCAGGATGATTCTCCCTGTAACCGATCCATGGACACAGAGTCTACAGGTCAACTGTGACAGCTTGGTGTGTGTGTGTGTGTGTGTTTGTGTCTCATGTGGTTGTGGGTGGATACATCAGTGCATCTGCATTCTGTCTCCCATGATGCCAGTGGCTGTCAGTCTTCATCTCCTCCTGACGCAGAGTCAGAGATGTGTGTTTGCGTGTGTGTGTGTGTGTGTGTGTGTGTGTGTGGTTATACCGGAGATGTAGCTTTTTTTTTTTCTTTTTTTTTCGCTAATGAAATGAAATTCAGCTCGAGACCCAGCGAAGGTCATCATGTGGTTGGAGATGCACGAGTGCAATATGTTGCCACGGCAACAGTCAATGAGACTTTGTCCACAGGAGAGAGGCTGATGCAGGAGAGCGAGCGAGAGCGGTAGAGAGAGACGTCGAAGTGAAGCAGTTGCCATGGTGACTCTCGAGCGAAGCTGCCTGTAAAATTCACTCAGCGTGAGTGTGTCTGCCTGGCTGATGTGCAGGTTTGAGTGTCATGACTATGTGTTTGGACGACCGCACGTACGTGCCCGTGTGTATTGCTGGTGTTGCGTCTGTGTGTGTGTGTGTGTTCCACGTGAAACGTGCATGTTTGAGCAGGTATATAATTGTTCCAAAGGAGCCCTCCAACTCTCTTCCGTCCTAACAGATGCTGTCGCGGTTATTTATGTGGTCGTTCTGCACTACTGCGCTCTCATATCCCCAGGCTGACACACACACACACACACAGGCAACGAGACTGACACTGTGGCACCGTGGTGGGTTTTCTCTGCCATATGTTACCATAAACTGCTGGCAGGCACCAGCATGGTTACTTACAGTCAGCAGGGACGGCGAGTCAAAGGCCAGTTAACGGCCTATTGGTAGGGGACTTCCTGGGCGCACATGGCGCCTCTGATGACTGACGCTCAGCGGCTGCGGAATGAATTCGTCGGCATGCGCGTAAGAAGTTTGTGGAAAGGAAAATGATGCGAACGTGAGATGCCCAGAAAAAAAAGAAACTGCCTGACCTTCACAGCGATGCCAGCTGATTCTTTCTCCTGATGTGGGAGATAAAACAGAAAGGTCATGATGTACACAATCTATCGAACGCTTTTTCACCATATAGTGACGGGGGACACATTACTAGACATTCACTCTGTGGTTTATGTGCGAAACGACTGAAATCGGCTAGATCCTCCAATTCATATCACATTAGCATCTGCACATATTTGTAGGACTGATAAATCCCCCAAATCCTGAATACTCATGTTCATTTCAATATATTATCCAAATAAATATCACAGACCTGGCGCCGTCTCTGCTCATCCTTTCTGTGTTTGACCTTAAGCCAGGCTCCACTGACTGCTGTTGTCTCTCCGGTGCAAAACGATCCAGGAAATCTGTGTTTCCTCGAGATTGTCCACGGGGGAGCTGACCTAGAAACAGGTTGCTGCAGCTGTCCCTGCAGCTCCCAATTTGCATTTACGGGGGTTTCTTGTTTTGAAGGTGTGAAATAAAACGAGGAAATCATGGTAATGCAGAGTGGCTCAGGAGCCAGTTCAGTATCTGCTGATGGCCAAGACTTGTCCCTAGAGGGCAACTCTGGTTATAACATGTCTGCTCGTGTTTTTATGTTCTGTAAACTGTGCTCACAGTGAATATTCAGGAATGGAGAAGAGAAAAGTCAATTTTGACTTTGGACACATTTCTTTACGTATCAATCAGCTGCCTAATTTCATTTTAGAGTTTTCCTGCTTTGAAATAAATGTCTGTCTGTCTGTCCACACTCCCTTTTTACGAGCTTACTGTCACATGTCATTTCATCATATCTGCTGTTTTACCTTATTTCAATCATTTCTGTTGTTTCATCCTGGTTTTAATGTCTTTAATGTCAGTGTATATGTGTGTATGAGAGATGCTATGCAAATAAAGATTATTATTACTACCTATATATGTATTATCTATATATCAATGTAGTTTTCCTGGTGCTGTCATGACAGGCGGGTTCGTTTGTATATTCAACACGTGGTTTTTTTTGTTTGTTTGTTTGTTTTTCCTAAGCAGCGTCGCTGTAATCACCAGGAAACATTTGATTAAATTCTCGTGGTGTTGTCTCATTTATTGCCTGTGGCTGAAATCATTGTCTGAAATCTAAATTACCTCCAGCACGTTTTGTCGCGCTGACATCCAGCTGCAGGGGAAACGCTGCAGACAAGTACCCATGATGCAGTGCTGCGTTTTATCATCCAGTCAGGCAATTTGCTGAAAGTAACACAACGTGTGATCAAGGCAAACGTTAAATGGTGTTCATACTGACCGATGAATCCTCTGCTCTGTGCTCCCTCACGCAGACATTCGTGACCGCAGGAAGAAGCCGGTGATGCTGTTCATTCATGGAGGCTCCTACATGGAAGGCACCGGAAACATGTTCGACGCCAGTGTCCTCGCCGCGTACGGCAATGTGATTGTGGTGACCATGAACTACCGGCTCGGCGTGCTCGGTGAGTGACCTTCCAGCAGCAGCAGATGTTGGAACACAAACGTACACAATCTGCCGTTTGAGTTTCTTACCTGTGGGCAACACAAAACAGCCATTTAGAGACATGCGCGCAGGTCGATTCCTCTCAGCGGTTGCTTCTCTTTCTGCTCTGAATTAAGTGCATGATCAATGGAAATTCATCAGTCTAATGACAACCAATGCAAGCTTTGATCACAAGAGCTCATTTTCCCATTGATTTTTGCACAAACTGGAATTGTGTCACTGTCTGGCTGTCTGTGAATCCGAGAGCTTCATAAAATCCTTCACACACACACACACACACACACACACACACACCAAGAGGGTTGGTTTTGTCTTTCTATTGTCACTACATCAATCATTTTCATCATCAGGAAGTCTGTTGATCGTTTCGTTAATCGATACGGTCTTTGGCCTAAAAAATGTCAATCGGCACAAACCAGATATCATCAGATGAGCAAAGACACCAGAAAAAAATGAATCTCCAATCAGAGAAGTTGGACTTTTTTTCAACAAAGAACACTCAAAACAGTGGCGTTAATTACCAAACCAGCTGCCGAACAGTCCCATTGTCACAGTGGTTGATAAGGACATTAATCAGAGTTTTCCCTTAAAATGTCCTTTGCACTGCATTCAAAAGTATCTTTGGATTATTATTTGATTTTAGCCTGAGTGCTTTGACATAAGGCTTTATGGTAACCTTTGTGTTTGTGGGAACAAAAACAGGACGACGTTGTAAAATGACACGCGCTTTGTTGTATTTCATCTGTTATATAAGGATTTGTAATTGTGCAGTTGAGCCATATCTGAACTTTCCCCCTTTGTAGTTTTCACTGTTGCATATCTGAGCATGTTCTTCTGTTTCTCTCTCTCATGAAGAAGAGAAAGCAGTGTGTGCGGATGGAACGAGTGTGCAAAAAAAAAAGAGACTTTCTTTAAATGCTTCTCACGAGTCTCCATTTTAACAGCACGCACCTCACAGCTGTGTAAATCATTCAACAATGAGGGCTGGCTGTTGGGGGGGGGGGG
>CAAKHB010003733.1:67549-97518 GCA_901007665.1 Aeoliscus strigatus
TGGTCCAGTCTACTCCGTAGTCTTGTTTCTGTCCTTCGTGTTCCCGTTATTATTCTTTCAAAACATTCTAAGGGACTTTCTTTCAATGCTGGGTGTTTTGTCTCCATGTGGTGGCGCAGTTTAGATGGTTCTCCAGTGAACTGTGTTTCTGCCTCATTTTGCGAGGACTAGCTTCCATTGCTGATGCAGGATAAATACGCGCCAAAGAGTGGTTGTCTTTCAAAATAAGACTACCGGAAGCAAAAACATACTTTATACATATTTTAATCACGATTATTTATTCTTTGCGGCCCGGTACAAAATGATCCACGGACTGGTACCGGTCTGGGCCCGGTGGTTGGGGACCCCTGGTCTAAACTTTTGATCGAGGTCAAATCGTAGCTGAAACATGGTGTGGGGGTGTGTGGGGGTGTGTGTGGGTGATTCATCAGCTCCTCTGGTCATCCATCTTGGTTGGTGGAGGATGGAAGGGGTTTACAACAGACCGGCTCTGCCCCACGATACAAATGTGTCTCCATCAACTGGCCACTCTCTCACTCACACACACACACACACACACACACACAGCAGCAGCATCAAGCATGCAGGTTAATAGCTTTGACTCCTGTCCACTCAATCGCCCTCTCTCTCTCCTGCTCGCTCGCCCCCTGTCATTCTAGTCAAATGTTTGCTCTCTCCGTATTCAGCACTCCACCCTCTTCTTCTTCTGCTTCCCCAACTGTTTCCCCCATTAACTTTCCATTTCCTTATTATTCAACTTCAGGTTTCCTTCTCTCCCCCTCTCTCTCCCTCTCTCTCTCCCTCTCGCTCATCTTACCTGGAGTGTGTGTTGCATATGTATGAGGGACGTGACAAAGTGCCGCCATCAGCACAAACACAGCCTGGCATCCTAAGAAAGAAGCTTGGAGGATGTGAGGAGAAAGATGGAGAGGGAGAGAGAGAGAGAGGGAGGGAGGGAGGGAGGGAGAGTGGGAGGTGGAATGAACAATGACAACGACACAAAGATGGAGAATGTGACGCTGGTATTTACTGCTTTTTAAATCAGTTATTGGGCAGGAGGCAGAAAGATGGACCGGTGACCACCCCTGGAGCACCGTGTGCCGTCACCACATAATTCATGTGCTTACGTGTGAGTGTGTGAGTGTGTGTGTGTGTGTGTGTGTTCCTGCCTCTACATCCCAGCACCTGCACGTCTTGCCGCCTGTGCTTCCCTCTTTCTCCCTCAAAGCAAACACCTTGATAGGGACCCGCCACTGCTGACCCCCCCCCCTTCACAGACATTTATAACATTCACTGTGGGAATGTTGGAAAAAGCAGCTTCAGTGCGAAAGAAAAAAAAACATCTAAAATGTCCTGGGTGGTAAAAGGAGTTTCAAACTTTACCAAAAGTAAAAGTACATACAGTACTTACATGTCTGATACGACGGATCTGTTCATGTTGTATTGATGTAATAGTACAGCGCTCCAACATCACCATTTGAGGCATCGTACCGTCAAGCTCATTTGCTTTTATCATTTAGTTTTCATAGTTAGTAGCAACAATAGTTGATATATATAAACTAAAAAAACGGCCTCTAACCACAGGAACACATGTACTGCACCTCACTGACGTTCACAGTTTGGAGTGTGTGTGAGTCCCTGTCCATGTTTGTGGACGGAGGAGAGGAGGATCAGAGCTCAGGAAGCATCCAGACAAGTCGGTCTGCTCTCACCACTGCATATTTATCAGCCTGGCAGGAGAGACAGTGGGGGGGCACTACCCCTCTGCCTGCCAAATAGGGAGCTGGCCTCCCTCTGATAACTTTCAGCACACCACAGCCACTGCTTTGAGGCTGCCGAATTAGGAGCCACTCGGGCTGAGGTAGGTCTAATAGTCCGACACCGTGGGAGACCGACTGTCTTACCTCAGAGGTTTTTGTTAAGTTGTAGGGAGGAAGAGAGCAAAGTTGGTCCTGTCACGTCCTCCAGGGAGCGCGCAGCAGCAGCAGCAGCAGCAGCAGCATCCAGGTTGTGTTTGGAACAGCTTTCTAGAACGCATCCTCCAAAGGACGTGTACCTGTACATTCAGATTACAGAAGGGGAATCTGCAATTGTCATTCAGGGGGTCGTGAAGCGGGAACAGTGTTCGCCGTCAGACGAACAAAGCCTCCATCACCGACATACAAGTGCCTTTGGCGGCGATGTCTGCATCCCCACACTGCATCACACCTTTGTTCTGGTTTTCAGTGCACTCTGCAATTACACTTTTGCACAACCGATCCATTGTGCATTACTAGTTGCTTATATTTGCGAAATGAGACAGTAAATAAAGTGTTTCTTTCACAGTAAACCTAAAACCTCTTTGCGTACCCGTTTAAACAAGGTGACTATTGGACATTTCCAACCTCTGAAACGTTAAAATGTGTTGCCTTGTTTTGTTTTCGTCATGAACTGGTCCAGGCTTTGACGTCTTTACCACCCGTTTCACCAAAGTTCCTGGGGGACTCTCTCGGAAATATGACCAGTTCCGTCGACACGTGGGCTCGTCCAGGCACATCCTGGCTTGGCGAGCAGAACGGGAGCGATGTAGCGTCGCACACAGAGTGTTAATTGATCCATGTCGCACCGGTGTCTGACAGCTGCTCTTTGAGCCTGCGCTCAACTCTCCTGTTGTGGTTTGTCAACAGTTCCAATTGGCATTTTAAACATGAATTATGGGAGTGCGCGGGAGGTGATTTATCATAATTTGCGATGATAATTTGTGGATTAATAACTGCGCACTGCCAAAAAATTGTGTGTTTGTGCAGTTTAAGGTCAATAAGTGGAATAAGGAAAATGGATGACGGCCGTCCGCTGAGGGAAGCAAGTGATCTGTCAACGACACAGGCGACGTACGGGTGCCATGTTTTCATTTGTACGCGATGAAGCTCGAGTAGAACATAACTTGTAACAGACCAGTCAAACACGGTGTGATCGGCTACAATAATCGCATCATATATTTTTTTAAAAAGCCTCGCTTCAGTGCAGCCGCTTTCACACGTCGTAGATTATTTTTGAATTTGTCACATTTCCTCCTTATGATTTTTTTTGACATTTTTCTGAAGTAAATCTTACATGACAGCTTGAACCCAATATACTTGTAAATGGAAGAAATAATTTATGAGAACATTCCTGAGTGCAGGGTGTGTGTGTGGGGGGGTCTGTGTGTGTGAGAGAGATATGTGAGGATGACCGAGTGAAGGATATGAGACACACTAATCATGCGCCCAAACATGAACGTCACCACACTTATCTGACAACAAGCTTCCAGTGTGTTCTGTGCCGCTGCCATTGAAATGCATCACATCGGGTCATTTGCATATTTTAATTACAGCGCCGCGCAAGGGGAAAATAGCATTGACTGTTTGGAATGTGAAGGACAGGGTTTACCTGCGTGTGTGCACGTGTGCAGGGTCAAAGGGTCGTAGTGCACTAATCATTAATTGCAGGTTGGTTGATTCATAATGAATGAGGGATTTCCATATGGACACCTTCAGGGCGACATCGTCTCACAAACTGCGTCAGGGTGTCGCGTTTGCCTCGGTGCTAAGGAATAATGTTCGGCTCCTTCGTTCGTCTGGCGCCATGACCAACGGAGAAGCAAACTGATGTCATCAAACAAGTGAACACTCCATTTGCTGTTTCATCCTTGTCTCCGTCGTCATGTCAACCGGAGCTGAATGCAACAGATCGAACACTGCACTTTCCCCTCCGCATTTTAAAATAGTTTCAATATATATTATCACTTTAGTCTACAAAAGATTGTTTTGGGAAATATTTTATGTAAATTACAGTAAATAATGTATGTTTTGGTGCCTCAACCCCCACATATGACTTATGCCACAATGATAAAAATGTTAAAAGCGAGCAGGTAGTTGATCAGCAGCTTGTGCTTGTCCTTCATATTTACCATACTACTTTTTTTCTGTCCTCAAAGGTTAAATTAGACACAAAAAGATGAAATACATTGATATAACTGAAATTTAGATTCAAAACAAAGCTCATGTAGAGATTCTAATGGACAAAATGTAACATATATTAACGAATATTTCCATGGACAATTGCACATGTTCTGGGTGTTGATGTTAAAGAAAAAAAAAATCCTGATTTTGTTCATCCTGCAATGAAGGAACATTATGATTTTTCATTTCTATTTTCATATGATTGAATTCAGTTTGTAATAACTACACTTAATAATAATAGCTTTTCAGAGTTTTTTCTCATTTCAGGATTAGCATTAGCAGGATTTTCACCCAACCTGCGTTCTGCATCGGGTCAGGAGGAAAGAGGAGGCGGAGCAGAAAGCCTTGGTGTGTGGAGTGAAAAATGAGAGCTGGTCAAATACAACGATACAAACTAAAACACACCAGTGGAAGAAACTCCAAGCTCAGCTGAACTGCCGCTGCATTCGGGGCCGTGCGAGCCATGAACAGTATCTGGGCCAACCCAGCATGGGCTGCGTTTGAAGTATTTTGCCAACACGCAGTGGAAGAACAAAGACTTCCTTTAACGAGGCAAAACAAAAGAAAAAAAAAACAAAAAGCAGCCATTCAGTCTGCGAGCAGACACACACACACACACACCGGTGACAACAACAAAACGCTGTGATTGGACGGTTGGCAGAGAAAATATCAGCGTTCTGAAAGTGATTTGTGAGCAACGACAACACCGATTTTGTCAGAGTTACTAAAAGTAAAATGCTGAAGAAGCCTAAACACAATGCAGAGCACAACGCAGACACACAACGACGACGACAACGCAGCACACAGGCTGCATCAGTCCAGCTTCAAACGTGACTCGCTTTTTTTAGCTTGTTAGTTCAGTGACAGTGCAGGACAGCATCTCAGTTTTGTGTGGAACTCATTGGAAATGTGCGTCTGTCTGGAAAGGGGACAATTTGTCATGAAAAAAATACGGCACAAAAGCAGTTGTGCGCCTCACACGCTGACTCACATTTTCAACAAACCGCCGTGTCGGATCTGGCTCATGGCGCCCCTATTTCACCCGCCATTACCCTCTGACTGGGTGGACGCCCGCAGGGACGGCGACACCCACGGGGGCCAAATGATGGATAAACAGGAGTGAGGGGAAGGAAGCGGTGTGAGATGTGGAAACAGCCAAAAAATGAGGTCAGGGAAGGTGAACTCACACGCACACACACGCACACACACAATGAGGCTCATGATGGGAGGGTACGATCAGACGGCTGAGCTACTGTTCCTCAGGGCTGTGAAAGTGTTCTCAACGAAACCTGACTGATAGACGCACATCGCCGCTCTTCAAAGTCTCTAAAAAAAACAGAAAAAACAGTGAGACGGCCGTTCTTCTTGTCCCCGTGCGCGCGCACACACACACACACACACACACACACACACACACACACCCTGTCGATCTATCATCTGGCTTCTGTGTCTCGTTCTGTCACTGTCAGCAACTCTCATCATTCTCCCTCCTCCTCCTCCTCCTCCCTCCATCCATGTTTCCATCCCTCTCCCTGATCAGAGGCAGATGGAGGAAGATCGATTCCAAACGTCACCAGTGGGATTCGATGCAGAATGAAAACTAGCATCAAAAGCACATTTTAGCTGGTAACGGTCACTGACATGAATGAACAGTTGGGACCAGCAGCTGACCACAGACTCTGTTTTACCTTCAGCGATCATGCGAAAACATTCTCGACAACCACATAGATGAGCTGGCGAGGACACACATGTACACACACACACACCGTGGACCGTGAACAGCACCGATACGTCCACAGTGGATTTAGCTCCGGTAACCGTCCTCCCAGAGACGCACACACCGATGAAAGAAAGCCAAAGAAGCAGCAGTAATGCAACAGCTGCACATTCATGCATGACTGTTCTTCCCTTGAGGAGGTTTTCCTCCTTGATTCTCTCATGGAAGTTCGTTATGGAAAATCCAGGAAATGTGCAGAATATCCCCTTTGATACTGGACACAGGAGATTGAGTCTGTTCGTTTAGTCAGTGTGTTATCCTCTTTCTTCTCTGCTCCAGTCCTCTGGTCGAGGCAGAAGGCCATCCACATGTAGCCTTGGATTTGCGAGAGGTTTCTGGGCTTGTAAACAGAAGTTTTTCCTTTCACCTCTGCTCATGCGAATGTTGGCTTTCTTTTAGAACCGTTACCTTGGTTTTGTGTGGTAGAAATAAAATCTGACTTGACTTCTTACTCCTTTTTGGATGAGATTTGGAACTCGCTGAACTGTTCAATTTTTTTGTTTTTGTTTTTGTTCCTTGGGGGAGGATGGAGCTTCAGCACCCTCTGCTGGTCAGCCTGTGTGTGTCTGACACCCTTGACCGTCACGGGGACGAGAAAAAATACAATCCCTTTTTAATGCTAAAAACACATAACATGCATGTGCAGATTAAAGTTAAAAGAAACACAGTTGTGCTCTGCTGGGAGCTGCCCTGGTTTCTCTCTCGCCAGCATTCATTTACACACACACACACACACACCCACGGAGCATACAGTGTGACAACACACACAACTTGAGACGACATCAAAAAAATGGCAAATCCATTGATGTATGCTCACAAGCTCACACTCGGGTGTGTGTGTGTATGTGTGTGTGGGGGCGGGGGGGGGCGCAGGGACAAGGCCTGAAAGGGATTCACTGACAGCGATCCTCCAAACACACTTTGGACTTCAGAGGGCAGCGGCCCCAGATGGAACCCTGAATGATGGACAGATTGAACGGCAGGAGGCAGGAGAATGCACAAGATGGAATGAAGGATGAAGCTAATGTGAAAAATAAGGGGAAAACATTGTTTTTTTTACAATCCGGTAATGAGTCGCCAGGTTCTGTCGGGGCTGAAGCCAGAGGGTCTTTTCAGAGCAGATTCCCATCGGTTTAATAAGTCCTTATCTGTATATGCAAACCGGAACAGGAAAGTTGAAAGGTGTTTTCTCCTCTACGACGACGACTCCAATGAGCTCTGTGTGCTTCTGAAGAGGAGGACGAGACCGTTTGTTATTAATCCCGAAGGGAAATGGCAGCTACCGCAGCCAAATTACATTAAATTCAACCAAGAAAGAACAAAAAAACAAAAAAAAAAACAGAAATCAAATGAAACCTGGGATACAACTGAGGGAAGATAGACGACTAAACCCGTAAAGGACTTGAGAGTGTGACATGGAACTCGCACAGTGCAGTGGACACACACACACACACGTGCCATCAAAGTCCCATTTCACAACAGCATCATTAACCACCGATGTGTGTGTCAAGAGGAAAACATGCTGAGATGAGGCTGTGTTTGTTCACGCCGCCATTGTTTCTGCGCTTTGTGTCGCCTATGCACACAAAGGAGGTGGTGGGGGGGGTCATGACCGGCATGAGGGCATTAAATCTGAATAATTTCACACATAATTTGGCTGTCACGGCCGGGCAATTACAATAACTTTAGAGAGAGAGAATGGAGGACGGGCAGTGAATTCCCCCAAGACCGTCGTTTGTAAGCTAAAGAGCAAAAAAGGCTTTTTACGGTGAGAGAGTTTTCATCTCCTCCCTCTCCTGCATCGCTCAGAGCGACCAGAGTGGTCACAGAATCTGGTCACAGCAACATAAAGAGGAACGTATGCTCGTGTGATGGTAAACACACATTGAAGATGGCACCGGGGGAACATGCAGCCCCTCTGACAACCGGGGGTTCAGTGGAAGCGAGCATCCATTATTTAGACACTTCAAGCCACCTACATCATTTCTCTGGACGATGCACCCAAGAGCTCTGCTGCCAAGGACACACACACAGAACTCTGGCACAGCGGCTCCACCAGGGACATGGTGTGTTGGAAGCAGCCAAACGGTTCCAGATTGTGATCACGTGTTTGGACTCAGGAGTCTCACACACACACACACACACACACACACAAATCCTAGTGGCTGTGCACAAATAACCTGTGCAAGTATGTGGGCTTCTAGTAGCAGGATTTCACGGCTGTGTAAACAGCACATGAAAGGCCGGCGCCTGCGTTTGTGTTACTGCAAAACGGGCGACAGCATCATCACACGTGGTGTGAGGAGAGACGCTGCGTCCACATTAGAGGTGCGTTAGGATTTGTGCGCTTACATGTCGTATGTTGGAGGAGAGAGAACGAAAAGGAGGCTGCCTCCTCTGTAGTGACAGCGTTTGATCAGTAGCCCTCTGTGTGTTTGTGTGTGTGTGTGTGTGTGAGAGAGAGACAACCCCTGGTGTCTTGGAGGCAGATGAAACACTGCGCCTCTATCCGGGACTCACAGAACACCTACTATTCCTCCCTCTCTCTCCCCCCCCCTCCCTTCCACAGCCATTTTAAAGACTATTCATGCGGCGCTTTCATCTGGCATTGTGGCGTTTTAACAGCTCCTCGGGTCCTTTTTTTTTATCAGATGATAGAGGGAGGTGACGATGGGTGCAGCGGCCTGCTGTCTCCCACGGACTCACCGTCACATGGACGAGACGACAAGACGACGTTACAAATGTCAGGCCTTCAAACCACAAAGAAAATAAGTGTGCATGTTGACATATTTGCGCTGCGTTGCATTATTTAGCATAATGAATGACTTTAATAGCATAATTGGTTATGTTTAATATTCCATGGTGATTCCAGAAGGTCATTAGCTTATTTGCCTTCTGACTGTGATCGGCTTAATGAACGTTCATGTTGTGTTATAGGAGCAACACACACACACAGTAAATGTATCCGAATCAAGTCTTTTCTTTCTTTTTTTTCATTTGAGATGATAAATGTGGATTGATTTCAGTTACACTTGCCTGGATGAAGAGATAAATTGCTGAGTACACTTTGGTGGGAAAGGCAGTCGCAGAGGTGTTTGTAAAATCAGAATAAATAGAATCGAACTAATTTGTTCGACTCATTTGAGCTCTAATTGGTAGATGCGCGTGATGTGGATTACACCAGCTGGATGCCAGGGTTTAACCTCCACTGTATGGATCTGACGACCTTTCCTATGCCTGACTTTAATAAATCTCCAATTAGGAGTCCAGAGCCCGACAGTTACTTAAATGGAAAGATATCGGTCTCCAGTGGATCTTTTGGAGAGTTTAAGCATAAACACACAAAACAGTGAACATGACAAAGGTCCAATTAAACACAGTATTGTAGTTAAGTCAATAAATTCAGATTATGCAGTGTGTCACGTCATGCTGATGTTAATTAATGTTAAAAAAAAGAAAACAAAAGTCCTACATTTCCACCAGTGCTGCTGTGGTGAAAAGCAGCTTTGTGTTCAAGTCCTCACTTAATGGCATTAGAAAGCGTAAACGTCATTAAGCGAGAAGCTGAAAAAGCATTTTCCTGTCGCTCCCTTCGCTTTCTCTGGAAACCATCTGTCACTCCGTCTTGATGGAGGACACACTCACTCATAAAACGTACACACACTGCTGTAATGTGTGTCCCTCTCAGACGCAATCTGATTTACTGAACGAGGCCTCACAGGTAGAATAGAATTTAATCATCCCGTGAGGGAAATTCACATGTCACAACAGCCAAAGAACAAAGATTAAGATGGATTATGAGCAAATCGAACGAGAGAATCGAACAAAACTACAGTTAAACATATTTACAACTAACTAAAAGGAGTAATACATAAAGAGTGATGAATAGATGGGGTGTGCAGACAGAGATCTGACACAGAGGTGACCAGTTGTACAGTGCCATGGTGAAGGGCAGGAATGGAGGTGAAGGTACTGATGCTGCCGTATTTCTCTTCTTCTCCTCTCCCTCTTTCGTCCTCCACCCCTGTGATCCTCCTCCTGGCGTTCACAGGCTTCCTGAGTACCGGCGATCAGTCGGCCAAGGGGAACTACGGCCTGTTGGACCAGATTCAGGCGCTGCGTTGGCTCAACGAGAACATCGGCCACTTCGGTGGCGACCCAGAGAGGATCACCATCTTCGGCTCTGGAGCCGGGGCGTCCTGCGTCAACCTCCTGATCCTCTCTCACCACTCAGAGGGTACCACTCTCCATCTTTGACTGCTGGGATTCACACAATGGATGTTTAGTTTCACAAGAGTGTCAGTGATTCCAGGACAGGAATTTAACCATCTCGTTGTCACAACCATGTCCATCTAAAACTCTTCAAGTATTATCGTATAACATTTATACAGTGTCGGGGATAAACCAGTTACATACACCATTTAAATACAGAATGTAGATAACTGTAATCAGTTACATTTACTGGAGACAAACGTGGAATCAATAACAATTTCTATAAAAAGGTCAGTATTTTGGTCCTGCATTCGTATGTGAATGCATGAATGTGCTTTAAAAGTAGTTTGACCGTGACCCAACGTTTGACGTAGTTCATTCAAACATTCAAAATAATAAATATAATATTAGTTACAGCACTTTGATAAAAACACAAAACAGTGACACTACTTTCACACAAAGTTTTTCCCTGTACTATTTAAGTCGTAATAGTGTCCTTACTTGTCCTTTTTTAGGCTGATACAACTGCTAGGTCATAAAATCTCTGTCATCTATGTCAAGAAAGTGGTCAAAGTATTAAAAACACCTCATCGGGACAAACTCACCTCACCTGATTTAGTAAATGCTGCAGGCTCTGGTGATGGTCCACTGATGTGCTGCAGCGAGGCTTTCCCTCCATCCAAAACCCACATCCACCTGACCCCACGCTTCCCATTTCCAATAACACCCCCCGAGGGCTGTGTGTTAACACCGCACCACTGAGAGAAGCCTCCACACACACTGGCTTTGATCAGGATGAAGATCAGTATGGCTGATGACCCACAGCCAAACGGTTGCGCACTGGCCTCCTTTGATCACGCTGACGCCGTCCTCCTTCGACCGTAACGCTGCTCGAGGACTCTCCCTCAAAGGCTCCCTCTCTTTCCCTTCTATTTCATCTCACACCCACAAACTGCAAAGGACAGAAACAGGGAAGAAATGGTGGGTGAAAAAGAAAAGCGAAAGATTAGAGGGAGTATGTTCACACGAGTGTACGTCTGCTTCAATCAGCCGCTTCTGTGTGTGCGTCTGCGGCATCCAGCAGGCGTCTGACACGTCTCTAACTCTGACTCATTCTGTCAGCATGGATGTGCTCGGAAAACAAATGGCGTCGGAGCGGGAGCGTGTGTGTGCGTCGCTGCTGTGTCACTGTGTCCGTTCCGACAGCCGTTACCACGACGACTGCTGTCTGTTAACCCTTCACGTTCTCCTGTGTTACGCATGTTAACAAACGGCCCGCTCAGCAGTTAGAAACCTCCTGAGATCCCTGGGATTAGTGTCAGTCTGCTGGTAAACGCCACCGTAACGGCCTGTACACACTCCACAAGAACACAGAGATTGTTTGTTCGTTCTGGTCGGGATGTTTCATACTTCACGAGAAACTCAAGTGCAGAGGTCCTGGGGGGGGGGGTCCTGCTAGGGCCCGCCCACTGCTTCTGCACATTTCTGACCAATCATGAAAAAGCGCCGCCCTGATGATGTGACGAGAAAAACCTGTGAGAACTCTCAAACCTCTCTCAAAAAGAAAATAACATTTCTGTGTTCCTGAGTACGTACAGGCTCTAACAGCAGAAGTGTGTGTGTGTGTGTGTGTGTGTGTTAATGTACACTGTACTGTTTGCAAAAGTGTTTAAAAACGATTGGCTATCGAAACTAATTTCCTTTTCCATTCACCAGTAAAGCACTGAATGGGATTGTACAGTCACTGTAGTTCAACTGTTGCAGCTACAGAGGGATCCTAACGGCTGGGGGAGCCTGTATTAACCACTTGACAACCACCCTACACGTGTCCATTCTCCAAGCTTAACTGTCACCACCCCATCATCTTCATCATCGTCATCATCGTCGTGGTTTGTCTCAAGCGGAACTCTGTCTGTCAGTCATGTCCCACCCCCCCCTTCTCTTCCATCAGAGACGCCAGGTAAGGAGTCTGTCATCCCCTAACAGACACCAACAGCAGCAGGTGGACGACAGGACGGGTCAGATGTGGGTCGGATACTGACGGGACGAAAGGAGGGAAATTACGGGCGACGATTCACTATCTGTGGCTTCTAATGTTTACGTCTGTTTCGGGGGCCAGCGGAAAAGACGGGAATATTCATGTTGTGGTGAGAGGAAGAAAATACAAACCAGACAAAAGAAGGAGCCAAACTGAAGAAGTGAAGGCAAGAGGCACTTAGGGAGCGATGGAGAAAGTGATGTGAAGGAAAGAACTCCCTTTTCCTTGTCTGTTTCTTCTCCAACAGTGCAGATGTGTAGGTGTAACATTTTCTTACGATATAATTGATTTCCCAGGGAAAGGGGGCTCTGCAGCTCTGCTGAATAATTAACTGACCGATCTCCAGCCGGCAGAGAAAAAAGGGGCAGTAGAGGAAACGAGATGCAGGCAGCGCTTTAACGAGCCACTTGAGTGCGTCAAACAGCACAGGACAGGCAGAACTAAGGACTCGGAGAGAGACTGAAACTAGGAGAGAGGCGCTAATACAGCGAGACAGAGGCTGGGGAAGGGAAAGTCGGCACCGCAAAAAGAAAAATTGTCTCCTTCGACATCTCAGATTATCTCAGTCCTTTTTGAGCTACAGCGGGCTGGAGATGTAATGGTTGTGGCGCCGCCATCATCTGACAGCTCTGCTCCTGAGCGAAAAGAAGAAACTATGATTGGAAAAACTGAATACATAGAGTTGTAGCCGTTTCTGACTGTGTTTGTCTGTCAGATTTAATAATAACAGTAATTTAATCTTTTAATAATGCTGAGTAAATGCTGCTAATGGACCAGGACCAGATGATTAAATGTTGGTCTGGAACCATCTGGATCTTCCTCATTGTCAGATACCTGTGTCTAGAACGCCACAACAGCAGCAGTGGACTGTCTCTGTGGGCCAGTGGTTCGTGGGTCTGTCTGTTAACACAAAGGTCGGGGGTCGGAGCCAGCACCCAGGGACGGAGGGTTGTGTGTTGTTTTACTACTGAAATGACAGACAATGAAGGATAATAAGAAAGATAAGAGCATGATTTGTGTCAGAAGGTTGCTGATGATTTTTTAATAACTATTTGACTATTAGTGAAAAGTCATGTTTTGACGATTCATGAATGTATTATTATTTGATTTGAGTAAATCAAATGAATGGAGGGTGATAATACAGGGTGGAAATGAGCTGCTTGGACGAGGTCCGAGTGCTTTTCTCATTCTCACTGCGTCCCGTCCTGTCCTCTGAACTGTCAACTGAGGGGTCAACGCAAACACAAACACGTGAGAGGAATATTTTCACTCAGGCATCCCCTCTGTCTCCCCTTGCAGGTCTGTTCCACAGGGCCATAGCCCAGAGTGGAACCGCCATCTCCAGCTGGTCCGTCAACTACCAGCCCCTCAAGTACACAAAGATCCTGGCCAGGAAGGTCGGCTGCACCTACACCGAGACAGCTGACCTGGTGGACTGTCTGCGACGCAAGAACTTCAGGGAGCTGGTGGACCAGGACATCCAGCCGGCCCGTTACCACATCGCCTTCGGCCCGGTGGTGGATGGAGACGTGGTCCCTGACGATCCGGAGATCCTGATGCAGCAGGTGAGGGTCGGGCAGTGAGAATATCAGAACATGGACTGTACTTCAGCAGACTTGTGGATTTAATTCTACAACGGGACTTTTACTTATAACAGAGCTTTATTACAGTGTCCTTGTACTAATGAAATGGATTCAATTCTGTTACTATTCTGGCTTGGGGCAAAAAAACATGTTCACAGGGTGTTATTCCCTTTCTTCATCACTAGGGGGAGTTCCTGAACTACGATATCCTAATAGGAGTGAATCAGGGCGAAGGGCTGAAGTTTGTGGACGACAGTGAGGACAATGACGGCATCTCAGCGGCAGCATTCGACTACACCATCTCCAATTTTGTAGACAATCTCTACGGCTACCCCGAGGGTGAGAAAGAAGTGCTCAAGTCCTTTAATATTATTCTATCATTTATTAATAATCCATTTATTATTATACAGATAATGTATTGTAAATAATATATCGACATCATTGTTATTATTACTTATATATAATATTAATACAATATATTATTACCGTCTCATCTTCACGCTTCAGTTCTGAAGAAGGTTGGGAAGAGGTGCGGTATCAGAGACAGGCATACTAACGAGATCGCCTGTCACAAGATGATCTGTCCCTGCGGTGGGTCTCTGCTTTGGCCTTTGAGGCTCTGTGGGTAGTAATGCTGTCTGTCATTAGTCAGCCGGCTCCCAATCAAAGGGTTGTTGTTTCTAACAGATCTGTCTCTGAACAACCTCACAGCAGGCCACAGTCCAAATACAGGGACATTTAGATAACGCAGTCACGCTCCCACTCAGCAGCCTGTCATTTACGTCGCCCCCCCTGGAGGCTTTATTTTCCCTTTGCCCTTTGTGCCGCTCAAACTCTACTTTGAGTTCTCACACAGTTCCTCACTCCAGTCATTTCATCTGAGTGCACTGCTGTTCATTCCAATCCAGGGACAAGTCCCTGATGGTCACCCCCATAGTTAGACAGTTTAGTTACTAAAAAAAGCTTTAGTTAGTTGTAAATAACTTTACGTTATCAGTAACTAAACTAGAATTACTATCTACAACTACCCTGGCGTCCTGACACCTCCAGGCCAACACATGGACTTGATTGTGGTTATAAATCTGGAGCACACAATGACCCGACTGGGACTTGAACCAGACATCCCTGGGCAGGATCAAGCTGCACGAGGGTCGCATCCCACCATGCCAACCAGTGGGCCTTGCTGAGGACATGTGCTTATAAAGTGAGATTTACAAGACCCATGAAAGAAGCCCTGATCGGGATTCAAACCCTTTAACCATCGTGCTGTTCAACTTCAATGCTGACGTGTGTGATTTTGTATTTCGTGTCCAACTGATCTCCGATCTCCTGAAACCTTTTCACAACAATTTTTTTTCCTCACCTCTTTTTCCGGTCCTCCAGGTAAAGACATCCTTAGAGAGACCATCAAGTTCATGTACACCGACTGGGCAGACAGAGACAACGGTGACATGCGGAGGAAGACCCTGCTTGCTCTGTTTACCGACCACCAGTGGGTGGCGCCAGCTGTGGCCACCGCAAAACTCCATGCCGAGTTCCAGTCCCCAGTTTACTTTTACACATTCTACCACCACTGCCAGACGGAGACGCGCCCTGAATGGGCAGATGCAGCCCACGGAGATGAGATCCCATATGTCTTTGGCGTGCCCATGATCGGTGCCACCGACTTGTTCCCATGCAACTTCTCCAAAAACGACGTGATGTTGAGTGCTGTGGTGATGACCTACTGGACCAACTTTGCCAAGACTGGGTGCGATTGTGGCGTCTCTGTCTTGTCTTGTGTCTGTCTGTAGAATAACAGTCCTACCAGTCTCACTGACCAAATATTTGTACAGTAGATCAAACTCCAGACAGAAACTAAAACCTTTAACACTCTCCCACTCTTCTTTGTTCTTTGCTCTAGGGACCCCAACTTGCCAGTGCCTCAGGACACCAAATTCATTCACACCAAGCCCAATCGCTTTGAGGAAGTAATCTGGACCAAGTTTAACTCCAAGGACAAGCAGTACCTTCATATTGGCTTGAAGCCTCGCGTCAGAGACAACTACAGGGCCAACAAGGTGGCCTTCTGGCTGGAACTAGTCCCACACCTCCACAGTCTACATGATGACCTCTTCCCAACCACCACCCGCTCACCACCTGGCCCGGGTCCTGGCACCCACAGACCTTGGCCAAGGCCCCCTGGCCCTCGCACTACTCGTCATCCCTACCCTACGTTCCCTTCGGACCCGACGCTCGAGGGTTCCACCCGTCCACATCAGGATCTTTTCCCCGGAGACACCCGTGACTATTCCACGGAGCTAAGCGTGACAGTCGCTGTCGGAGCGTCGCTCCTCTTCCTCAACATCCTGGCCTTCGCAGCCCTCTACTACAAGCGCGACAAGAGGCACGAGATGCGGCGCCATCGGCTGTCTCCTCAACGAGGCGGCCCTGCCAATGACCTGGCCCACAGCCAGGAAGAGGAGATCATGTCTCTGCAGATGAAACACTCAGAGCACGACGCTCACCACGACATGGAGCCCCTACGGCCCCATGACATCCTACGCCCTGCCTGCCCACCTGACTACACCCTGGCACTGCGCCGTGCCCCTGACGACGTTCCTCTGATGACACCCAACACCATCACCATGATCCCAAGTACCATCACCAGCATGCAGCCTCTCCATGCCTTTAACACTTTCCCGACCACCGGCCACAACAACACCCTGCCTCACCCCCACTCCACCACCAGGGTATAGTAGGCACACGCCCAACAAAGCACCACTGAAGGACCAGGAGGTCTGGCTGTGCTAACGCTCTAGAAGGGAGGTCTCTGGACGTGGGCGTTTTGTTCCGTTCTCTCTCCAAAAACAACTCCACCTCCTCTCATGTGCTGTCAAACTGAGCAGCTCTCTCCGCTGGTGGTGTGTGGAGAAGCAACCGAACTGCGAGGCTGGAGGAAGTTCATATCTTTCATAGATACTGTTTTAAAAGGTCTGTTGTTTCCAGACCAAAGCCCTCTGCCATTTAATGAAGGGACGAATGCCTCTCGCCTTCTGCTGTTTTCCCTTTTTTACTTTGGTGTCATCTCCCTTTTCTCTCCCGAGTGTTCTGCCTACATCCGCCAACTTCCCCCCCCCAAAGCCTGCATCTCTCCCTACCATTTCCCCTTGGTCAGCGTGTGCTCCTTTACTCTGAGGATTGATAAATTACTGAGCGGTCAGAGTGCATACCGTGAGCTTACATGAAAACACAAATACTCTCATTCTACCAGCATTCTAGGTGCCAAGTATGTACTTGTGTGTTTGCTTTCTCATCAACGGAAGAAAATACTTCAGAAGGTTCTAGAGTATTCCTATTTACTGTCAACTAACAGATGCTGTGTGTTCTCATGACAAAGTGCCAAACTGGCCCTTGATTGTGTTTTATTTCTTTCATCTTGTTTCTTTTTTTTAGCATTTGTTTAATTGTTGTTTTTGTGGATATTTTTTTTTGTCGAAAATATAGATATAGAGAAATGATATATATAGTTATATATAAATGTGTACAAAGGAGAAAGTATATAAATGGGTTTTCCTGGTGGGGATCTATGCATGAATTATTTTTAAAGATGACAATGGGGGAAAGGACACTATCTCTCAATGCACGTTTCCCAAATCTCTTCGAATCTGTCTGCTCTGGATATTTTGGTCTTTATTTTGCCTCTTAGGCCAAGAACACTGCGGCTCAACTCAACCAGCAAATCCTCCTCACCTCCCCAACACTGATTTCGAAAAAAAACAAAAAAAACACGAATTAGCATTTCTTTCTCTCCTTGATGATATTAGGATATTCCACCCATCTGATGACGCAGCCCACAGCGAAACCACCCTTTGTCAATTCTAGTTCCATCACTTTGGAGATGATGCGCGAGGTACGAAGCGGCGAAGCCTGCCTGTGCAGAATTATTTTTGTATTTCAGTGAAGGTGAGAAATAAAGCAGAGACGGGCCTGTGGTCTTTTTCCATAAGGCGTTCTAATCTCGTCTGCACCCCTATTTCCAGCACATGCATATGCTGTTTGATATGTCCATGTGTGGTGTCGGCACTGCGTCACATGGGCAAAGTTGTGCTCTAATTAGGCGGCAAAGGGAGATAGAGAGGCAGACAGGCAGGACCGCCCCTCTACACAAATAAGCAGGGGATTCAAACACTCTTCTTCTCTGCAGCAGCTTGTACTCCTTCTCCTCTGGCACACCGGCTTTGCATTCGAGATCAACCATATCGATGTCGGTTGCCACCTCGAAACCAATATCATTGTGTTTCTTAAAACATCTGTGATGCGAATCTCAACTTCAAACGTCGGCGGCTTACGGTGGGATGTTTAACTCTAAGCACACAAAGGGCAACTGATGGACCTTCACCATCTACCTGCAGAAACCTGCAGAGGTGAGAAGGGAGGTCAAGTGTCCTCTGACTCCACCTTGTCTCTCTCCGCTGACAATGAGCAAGCATCCATCTCAGCAACCCCCCCCACCCCCCATCTCATTCTGTCAAAGGTGAAACTATTACTACGGTATGTTAGATGAATCAATGTGCTGTCGTGTGAGCCCACAGGGATACATGGTAGCGTACAGGCTGTTTGGGAGTCATTAGTCACTGGTGCTGTCTTTGCTCGTGCTCTAGCTTTAGCCTGTTTGTTTTCTATTTTATTACGACTACAGTCGTAGTGGTGGTGGTGGTGGTGGTGGGGGTGTTGGAGGGGGGAAAGGTAAACCTCTCTGCACCTTGGATTTTGTAAGGCCACCGAAAGGGAAATGTGCACAATGTAATACATAAAACAGCAAACGGGCTGCAGGTGGATGAATGCTGGAACGCCTGATGGACTGGGACTCCACAAAAAGGTGCACGCTGTGGAAACTTTGGAAGGATCACGGGAAAAGATTCACAGCCTTAAATGTAGAAAATCAGACTGAGTGAGGAGATGAACTGATCGAGAGTGAACAAGGACATTCAAAGGCATTGCCGTCTTTCTACCCCGCCCCCCCCCAGTACACCTTTGCTGATCTGTCCCATGCACGATCTGACGTCCGATCAGATCTGTGTGAACGCTTTTGTACTCCTGTGAAGTAAAAGGCAGCAAGGGACAGCGAGGTAAACTACACAATGACACCACCGAAGGTGACAACAGCTACAATTTCATTTGATTTGTCCTTATTTTTTCCTTGTCTATTTTATAAACTAACACTGGAGGGCGCCATCGGGACAGATTAACTGTGGATATGGGAATAAACATACCAAACTGGGTGACAGGACACACAGACACACAACCTGGAACAGAATCCAAACTGTACATTTTTATGTGTAAGAATCAAACAGATAAATATTTGTAAATATTAAGTTTCCTCTTTCTGTTTTTGAGTGAATGAATGAAATGCTTATTTTGTGACGAAAGACAACAGGTGCAAGGAAATGGACACTAGTTTGAGGTTTTAGCCTCTAAACAACGCCCCCCCCCCCCCCCCCCCTTTTTTTTCCCCACTGTCTCGCTCAAACAAATGAGCATCCTGTAGCATCGGGCTCCCCACTGTAGCAGAAAGTTAGTGAGCATTTGCCAGTTTCTAACAAACCCCATTTCAAATGTCAAACATTTGTTCTATGTCAGCGGTTTCATTGCTTTAAGGTTTGTGCTTTTAGTTTGAAATATACCTTGTGATTTAGGAAAAAAAAACAAAAAACTCTGTTGGATCTGTGCTGCATGATATATGTGAGTATTTATAGAAACATCAGCAGATAAATTGCCTTTTTTCCCCCAGCGTTCTTATGTAACGTGTTTCACAGACAAGGGAAACATGTTACCTCACGTCACATGTAGCAGTGTTTACGTGTAGCCATTTAATCACACATGGGCCAGACATGAGGGCTTTGATACCATAAGATGCCTCACATACAGGTGGTCCAGCATTTTCCTTCCATTCTTTCCATAAACTGTGTGGTTACACAGGATGCCATGTAGAATGTCGGAACATTCCAGAAGCAGCCTGGATGTATATGTGTGCACACGTTTCAACACACCTTGAAACTGCAGCATCACTGAGGTCATTTAAAAACTCTGTGTCAAGTCAGTGATGCATGCAAGCATAAGATGAACTCCCCAGAACAACAAATCCAAACAACAAACACACACACCCCTGCAGCTCGGCTTCCATTTCTAAGTTGCACCTGTTGTCTTGATTTTACATTCTTGGTTGAATTCAGAAACCCAAGACTTGAGATGAAGAAAAATGTTAAATACAGTTTTTAAAAAAGGTGATTATACAAAAAAAAAGGTCAACTATATAAATAAATGAGGTGATGATATTTCTGTTTACTTTAGAAGTTATTATACACTGTATGCTGTGATCCTGATCTGGGAAACATTAAAGACATTCATAGCCAGTCTGCTAATCAAGTGTCTTTATTTCATCCAAAGAAAAGTCTGATTATTAAGGTTTAATATTTGGCTTCTGATGTTGTATAGAATCCAAACAAAATATTGTATTCATTTACGTATATGACATATCATTCAATTGTCATCAGTATTTATTCAAAGGTCAAACAAAACAAGATACCTGATGAATCTGATAATTTGTAGTATAATGTTATTCATGTTCCTTTAAATCATTCAACAAATTAAGAAGAAAAAAAAAATCACAGAGCACATTGTGTATTTTTGCACACAGAATATGGAAGTATGCAGAAAGTATGATAGCAAAGGTATGGTTTACAAGGCTCACATTTTTAGAAAACAAAGGTGCTGATACAGTTTGTGCCACCAGAGGTCACTGTCTGCTGTCGGAATCCTGAAGAGAGTCAGTCTCATGTGAGGTTTGAGATTTGCCTACCTCTCATTTGATGTCAAATGAGGCTTTCAAGCTGGCTTCTGCCTGCTCGCATGTGATAGTTGATTTAATAAAGAAACAAGTTAGAAAGTTTGTTCATTTGAAAGGATTTATTTTCACACAACAATATTAGCACATGTCCGCTGCGATTGCCTGACGCCTGCATCGTATGCGCATCAACCCGTCCTACTTGTTAAAAGATGTAGATACAATGAAAGCCACAAGGCTTCATACATTCAACGCATCGCAGCTATGCACAACTTAGACTTTACTCCTTCCACCATAAACAGATGGGTGATAAGAAATAATCACAGAGGGAGTGGTGACGGTACACTGCCAGCGTTTGCTGCCTCAAAGATTGTTTTCCACTGATCAACGAGGTAAGAAACAAATGCCTGCTTGTTTCAACATTTCAATAAAGAGTGTCTGGTTTGTTTGTTGTTCATGACGAAGCTGAATTCGATGAGACGTAGAAAGTAGTCTGCATGTTCCTGCTTCTTCTGAACTGAAGCATTGTTTGCATGTTTTTTGTGTTTTGAATCAGTCGTCTTTAGGTCATGACCTCTCCCAGCGTGCTCTTGTCAGAGGTCCAGTTTCGGTGTTGCATCTGTCGGGATGTTTTCTCTGAGCCGGTGTCCATCCCCTGTGGTCACAGCTTCTGCTTCAAATGCATTACATCACACTGGGACGGCGGCTTTGCTGTCGGCTGTCCGCGATGTCAGACGCTATTCGAAGGACGCCCGGAGCTTTGTGAAAACGCTTTCGCGAGGGAAATGTCTGAGCAGATCCGAGCGCGAAGAAAAAAGAGCGAGGTGCACTGTGACGTCTGCACGGAGAAGCAGTCTAAGGCCTTCAAGTCCTGCCTGGTGTGTCTGACGTCGTACTGTGAGCGGCATCTGGAGCCTCACCGCAGAGTTCCCACCCTGAAGGTTCACACGCTGATAGAACCTGTGGCTACGCTGGAGAAGCGTCTGTGTGACAGACACCAACGGCTCCTGGAGCTGTTCTGCAGGAGCGACCAGCGATGCGTGTGCGTCCTGTGCACAGAGGTGGACCACCGCGGCCATGACACCGTCCCGATAGAGCGAGAGAGTCAGGAGAGGAAGGTCGAGAACTCAAGTCTCGTCTAAATTCTTTGGCATCCGTCAACATGTCACCTTGACTTGAATTCCAGTTTGTTTCAGCTTCTGCTCTCGTGTTCAGACTCAGATGAAAACGACTGAGACACAAGTTCAGCAGATGATCCAGGACCGACTGCAAAAGGTGGAGGACATCAGACGCACTGTGGAGCTCAGCAAAGTGAGTCTCTGAATTGGATTTTTCATGTTGGAAAGTGGGTCCCTGATCTTTCCCTGCAGAGAAAAGAAGACAAAGTTACAGGTCAGCAGAGAGGAGGACAGACGAAGGAGCAGGAGACCGAAAGTGTCGTTCACGTTCAAACGGTAGCAAAACTTACAACGAAAACAGAAAACAAACTAAACACAGGGCCTTTTTGAAACCACCTTCTATATACGACTAACTGCGTCCTGTATCCTACTATATACTACATAATACCCCTGTATACTGTGTATAGAGGGACGTGCAGTGAAGTTCATGGCCGGTGATTCACAGACTTCATCACTATCAAACACATGAACTTACAGTGTAACTTATTCACCATCGACAGTTAGCGGGTTGTTTAAAGTCTCATATCAGCATTCTTTACACATACAAAAGGAAGCGCAAGAAAAAGACCATTTAATAAAAAAAGTATCCTGGTCTTACCTTTACTTGTCTATGCGCCGCTCCGTCTGAACAAAAGCATCATGACTTGTTTGTAGAAATGTTCCTCGTCGTCTCTCAGTTATAAAAGTCTGTCTCCATGGAGATCGCTCGTCTTCCTTTAACTATTACCTCCTTCTTCCATTGAAAGTCCAGTTTAGAAAACTGAGTTTAGATCGGTAATACATGTACAAAATACATACTGAAACAGGGCCAAATCAGTACATACTGCTAGTATGTGGGACCATTTCTTCTCTGCTGGCTCGAGTGTGTCATTTACTCTGTATTGGCGTTTACATGTAGGTACCAGACAAGGATCCACTGGTGTCATACAACTGAGCTGTCTAAATGTGTAAAATTAATTTAACATTTTAAATGAAATTAACTTATTACACTATTTATATTAGTAGTTCATTCATTTATGCACTATTTGTACCTTTTGGAACCATTTGCTCCGTTTGTTGAGAGGTCTGTAATTTCATCTATGCTGTATATCATGCATATACAGTATATTTGACAATAAAGATGACTTAGACAAATAAAACACAGAATACTCAAAGTGTGTTAACATGTGTTGATGTGTGAGTCATTAGCTGCAGTTGCTGTGGTCACTGGTCATGCATCCATCTCACGTTTAACAAGAAACAAATCCAGCTATTCCCACCCATTACATTCCCTACAACTGCCCCGACTGTGAAAGTAAATAAATCACTTCACTTACCTTCGTGAATGTTTCCAGGAAAACTCAAAGTTGGACATCGATGAGAGCAGGAAGGTCTTCAGCGCTCTGTTCCGTTGTGTGGAGAAACGTCAGGCCGAGGTGGTGGAGCTGATCAGGAGGAAGCAGGCTTCAGCCGAGCAGAGAGCCAACAGGCTCATCACGGAGCTGAAGCTGGAACTCACGGAGCTGCAGAAGAGAAGAAGTGAGCTGGAGCAGCTTTCACACAGCGACGACCACCTCCAGCTTCTGCAGGTGAGGAGTGACGGCTGCAAGGTCAGAAAGGTCCCGTGGTCCCATCTGTCATTTCAAGTTTTATCTCTGGTTGTTAATCAGACGTTTCCAGCTCTGAGTTCTTCTTTAACCACCATGGCGTGTCCTGACATCATGGTCCATCCCGACACGTGTCTGGGCACTATTCGGAGAGCCGTGGCCGACATTGAACAACAGCTGCGCTCAACGCTCAAAGAGCTTTCCACTCAAGGTCAACTTCTACAAAGAGTGTATAAAAACAAATTGGTTTTCAAGTAATTAACTAACTGATTAACTGTCGTTTTCACCGTCCAGAACATGACAGGATGCAGAAGTATGCAGGTACGTTTGACCACCAACGTATTACCTCCACCAAGGATGTCTGTCTCATAAAAGTTATGAAAATGTTTGTGAAAATCAGTGTATTAGTTCCCTCGCAAAAAATTAACACAAAATAAACCTAAATCTCTCACCATTGACAACTGATTCTGAAAAAATGATAAAAAAAAACATATCTCACTCAGGTCTTCACACGGTGTGTGTTCACACGGTGTGTGTTCACACGGTGTGTGTTCACACGGTGTGTATAAAGTAAACATGGGACTATGATGTTTGCTTTTCTGACTAAATAAAAACTCTTTTATCAGTCGATGTCCATCTGGACCCCTTGACAGCCAACCCCTGGTTAGTTCTGTCGGAGGATGGGAGGCAGGTTCGGGATGGAGACGTTGAACAGAACCTGACGGACCTTCCACAGCGCTTTGACACGGTGCCATGTGTACTCGCCACCAGGGTAAACAAACAGTCCGGAGGAAGCTCTTCGTACAGATGCTGGAAAATGAACCCCCACTTCTCTCGCCGCGCAGGCTTTCACCTCAGGGAGACGCTACTGGGAGGTGGAGGTCAGAGACAAGACAGCGTGGGACTTGGGAGTTGCCCTAGAGTCAGTCAACAGGAAGGGTTTGGTCGTGCTGTGCCCCGGAGAGGGTTTCTGGGCTGTTTGTCTGAGGGGGGGCCGCGAGTACCGGGCATGTGCAGAACCGGCGGAGCTGCTGAGTCTCTCGCAGAGGCCACAGGTTGTCGGAGTGTTTCTAGACTACGAGGACGGGACGGTGTCCTTCTATAACGCAGAGGCCAAGTCACTTATCTACTCGTTCACACAGTTTCAATTCACAGAGGCCATGTTTCCATTCTTTAACCCGGATGTGAGCGACAACTGCGACAACAAGTCACCTCTAATCATCCGTCCTGTCAATAACGGCAGAGATTTAGACGGTGTTACAATATAATACGCTATAGATCAGCACACAGACAATAAAATATTCACAAACACAAACTACTGTACACTATATCGTCATGAGTGAAATGAAAAGGAAAAAAATAGGAAACTGTCTGGATCCCTTGTGCACAGAGATGTACAGATTCATATGGACTTGACGTGTGTGTGAATCAATTGACTGTTGTAATTTGATGTCATTTTTGTCTGAACTATTTGACAATAAATTGTAAAAAAATATTTGACACCTCAAATACTGTTCACTCCTGTTAAGTATCGTTGGCATTTTATATTAAAAGATAAATCAGTGTTGTGTGTTTCATTGCTTGCCTCCCTCTTCTTCATCCCTCCTTCACTGCTTCAAGGCTCCGTTAAAGAACACCGTGATCACAGATCTCAGATCTGTGTCACTCCAACAATGTCTGTCTGCAGTTAGACAAGCGAAACTATAAATCTGACTCCAGGCCAAAGTTTAGACTATAATCTGATTAGTGCAGACAGGACGGATTAGGCCTGAGGCAGATGGAGCTCTGAGATGGACCTCAGGACTGGGAGGAGGCAGGGTGAGCGTTCAAAGGCATGTTGGGAGACAGATTCACACACAGACAACATAAAAACAGTTTTACCGAGGTAATACCAGTCAGGAAATTTACAGTGCCTGCATGAAAAGAGACGCGGAGGAGGAGGAGGAGGAGGGATTAAAACGGATATCATCCAATCCCTGTGGAGTTACGCCGGACAGACGGCATAATAAGCAACAATATTTCCCCTCGGTTGCACCCAAGGTAAGTCGAACCAACACTCCTTTATCATCTCACTGACTGACAAAGCTGACGGGTTCAATTATTGATGAGAGTGTCTGAGGTCTGACACGTAAGATAATCAGAACACATTAACAATAAAGTGACATTTTTACTGTCACATTTTGACCAGGCGGTGGTTTTTCCTCCAGTGGGTCTGTTGTACTGTCTGACAGGGGGAGGTGTAATGTCACCGGTGGTGGATGAGACCGCTGGAGATCTCCCAGTGAGAGATGTGGGGCTGATGAGAGGAGGGCTGATGGCCACAGTCCCAGGTTTGGGCCTTCATGAACTGTCCTTCCAGGGGTTTGTCTGTTCATGTAAACTGAGGTGACAGTGGAAATAACTGGAACGTCTCGTTTCATCAGAGAGTCTACGTGACGTAAAGACGCTGAAGAAGCATCATGCCATGAAGACAAAAGGTGAAACCGGTTCTCTTCCATAACGTGTCTACGACGCACAGTAGTTGTCTGATGTGTTTGACACACTTGCCTTTTGTTTCCATTCTCCAGTGGATCCTCAGCGCATGTTTCGGTTGCCCAGGGAGCAGCTGGAGGACCTGTGTCTCCGCCTGCAGGACGACAACAGAGTGCTGAGGCAGCACACACGGACCCAGGAGCAGAGGTTGCACAGGTGACACGGAAGCACCAGCACATCCACCGCATCCCATGAACTGTCAGCGATGAGAACTAACCCCCCCCCTAATACATACACCGCCTCAGGATATCCAACAGACTAACCCGTCTTCGTCAGGCCCGGCCCGGGTCTGGCTGTATGAAGGACAGGGACATGGAGGACACCATCCAGGAGCTGGAAGCACGAGTGGCCTCGCTGGAAAGCCAGAAAGGAGTGTTACAGAACAAACTCAGCTTGGCCAAGCAGCACATCATGGACCTGAGTGGATGCACACCACACAGGGCCAACAAAGGTGTGGCCTCTGACCACCGCTCCTTCCGTCCCTCTCTTTCTCTCCCGTTATATCTCTCTACTTGTCTAAAGTTTTGTTTTTTCTATTCGAATCGTCAGTTTGCTAATTTGTTGTTGGGAATGGTCTTTATACTTGACTTCAAGGTAAACATACAGAGGGGGAGGGCAGGGTGAGGAGGGCAGCTCACACAGCGCCACCGCGCTACGGACCCACGCTGGATGACACCAGGGGAGAGATGGACAGACTGTAAGTGACACGAGTTGGACCTTCTCCCTGTTTCGTCTCTCACCAGTCATCGACCTTCTCTCGTCTGACAGCAGGTCCTGTGTGACGGAGCCGGCGAGGGTGACGGAGCTGGAGCTGACCACACGAGCCCTCCGAGACACGCTGAGAGAGAAGGAGAGGGAGGTGGAGGAGACGGTCAGAGAGATGAGGAGGCAACAAGCTGACAGACACAGGTGGACCAAAGCGAAACTAAAAAGTTAAAATCACATGAACTCAGCGAGAAAATGGTTCGGCTACGTGGGAATCATCGGAATTATTTCCTGTGGTCTCAGATTAACTATAAGGGAGAATGTGGACGTGATTCGTCTGCAAAAGCAGCTTTCAGACAAGAGCACCACCCTCAGAGTCACCCAGGAGAAGTTGAAGGACCTGCAGGAGGTGGGATGTCATTGATGATGCACTTCTCAGACCAGAGTTCACTGAACGTCATTTATCGCTGACAGATATCGCTGTGGTCTCTCCTCAGGCCTATGAGAGTCAGCTGGAGGAGGTAACGCGTCCCGGCACACCGAGCTCAACTCGACATGCGGTGACATGAGTGTTTCAAGCGTGTCTTTATTCAACCCCAGACTCAGAGGTCACTGAGGGAAAGTCACGGAGCTCTACTGGACAAAGTGGAAGAGCTGACCGAGCAGCTGAAGCAGGAGAAGCAGAGGGGGCTGGCGCTGGAGGGACAACTGACCACCGCCACCGTCAGTCTCCAGAAGCTGGACAAGGTACCGATTCTTGTCCATTCTTGTCATTCTTGTCTATTCTACATTTTGCCTAAGTTGTTGGTTATGTTACCGGATGGAATCTTTCTCTTCCTTTACTGCAGTTCAGCCTTTTGCAGAATTGATGTGCCACGTCTCTTGCACCTTTATTTGACACTGACACATGTTTAGTTTATTGTTCTTGCATAATAAATATACAACAGAACTGCATATCTGTGCAACCATTTCCCATAAATAAATTCCTAAGTTGTTTGTCATAATTTTTATGTGTTATATCAAATCATATATTTATAATGTCAATGATATACACACATATACAAATATAGATTTTGTCTTTCAGTTGCAAGAGCAGATATCTGATCTGGAGGGAGAAAGGGACATGATTAAAGAAAACTATGACCGTCTACTCGAGAGGTGAGAAAACATTCTCTTGGATTAAATGTGGCATGAAAATGAGGATATTTCTATTCAAAAGGAACAACTATTCTAAAAATACCATGTATTAACTGGTCTGTGTCATTTCCATCTTGTCTCTCTCTCTAGTTCGCTCTCTGCTCAGAGCGTCCATGATGGCCAGGTGGACAAGACGGAGGAGGCAGGAGGAAGCATGAGCAGCGTGGATGTTAAGATACTGGAGGAAATGCTGCGAGCAGAGCGGGAGGAGAGAGTCAGGGTGGAGCGGGAGAGAGACAAACTGAGACGAGACAAGGAGACATTGGAGGAGGAGCGCACGGAGCGAGAAACAGGCAGGATTCCCAGCAGGGTGCGTTGGCAGCAGCTGGACCTTGGGTTTTAACTCCCCCCCTGTGTTTCATACAGACGTGTCTGTGCTGATGAGAGACAAACGGGAGGATCTGGAACGGGAGGTTCTCCGCTACCAACAGCAGGTTTCTGCTCTGCAGGGCAAACTGGACTCTGTCACCAAGGTCGGGAACAGACATGTGACAAAACAGACACACACTTCCTGTCAGCACACGTCCTAAACGCTTCTCGTTCTCCCTCCAAGGAGTTTGACATGAGCGCGGATGAGCTCAGTGAAACTCTTCTGCAGATCAAGGTTTGTGTCTATTCCTATTTGAGTCTTATTGACGTTTTACTTTCCCATTTTTACTCTTTCTGATTGTGACCGACAGGCGTTCAGGATGCAGCAGGAGAGCAGAGAAGGTGTGCGTTTCCTGGTCTCTGATGGGAAAGGCGAGGACTCGCGTCATGAGCTGGCGAACATCCAGGCGCAGCACGCTGAGACGGTGCTGGAACTACAGAAGACCAGAAACCTCCTTTTACTGGAGCACCGCATCACCAGAGGCCTTCAGGTACCAAGTCATCCACATCCTCCGCACTTTACACTCCACATTCTAACCCAGCTCGCTCCTACAGGAGGAGCTGAACACGGTCCAGCAAAAGATGGAGAGCGACCGAGAGGAGGTCAGGTCCAGGACGGCCGAGAAAGACCGACTTTTATCGAGGAGAGCTCAGCAGATCAAAGCTCTACAAGGTACATAACGACACGTCTCGTTTGCGGGCTCAGAGGTTTGACCAAACACTCGATTCTCTCAGCCCAGCTAAAAGACTTGGCGTACAGCCACAGGAACAAACGGAGCATACCAACACAATACACCTGGACGTCCGGAGGTCAGGAGCTGGAGCGGCCGACTGAGGGCGAGGCGTCTTCCTGTCGGATCAGACCCGGAGAGTCTCTGCTGGAGCTTCACATCAAGGTTGGAGGCTTCATTCCATCCGCTTCACGTCTCCCGCGAGACTCACGCTGTCACACTTGCAGGCTGCCACCTTCACTCCAGGAGGACTTCGGAACATGGGCAGCTTCTGCCCGGAGGCAGACGGAGGTGAAGACATCGTGACCTTCTGCACCTACAGCTTCTTGGACTTCGAGGTC
Source organism: Aeoliscus strigatus (assembly GCA_901007665.1). Taxonomy (NCBI): domain Eukaryota; kingdom Metazoa; phylum Chordata; class Actinopteri; order Syngnathiformes; family Centriscidae; genus Aeoliscus; species Aeoliscus strigatus. Next base: position 96,605 of record CAAKHB010003733.1, read on the forward strand.
CACTCCACCCCACTGGTGTCAGGCAGCCAGCCCCACTACGGCTTCACCTCCCGCTACGCGCTGACGGCCCGAGATCTGGGCGGGCTCGGAGGCCAGGGGTCAAGGGTCAGAGTAGAGCTCCACCAGGCGTTAGGAGGGGTCAGGTTTGTGACGCACGGAAGCGGGCAGATGTCGGTCGCGGGTGCGATGGAGCGTAGAGGAGAGCGAACCGACGGTCGTGTTAACATCACAGGTACATTTTCACCGCTGTCAATACGTCACCATACGACACCGCATGCATCATACGTGTCCCCTCTTCACCTTTCAAAGGGTCCGAGGGGCAAATCGTTGGCGTTGTGGACTTCTGGGTGCGACTGTTTCCTCCTGTAGAACCTACAGGTCACAAGGTAGAACGAGTGAGCGACAGGAGCCCGGAAACGCAATCCGTCGGCTGGCAAGACGCCATTCCCCAGGTAGCTGGTGGTCACCGCGAGGACACTCCTCTTCTTGGGATCTACAGACCCGCTCTGGTTCTTTGTAACAGGAGATCCACGACTACGGAGGGGGGATACCCAACGAGCTGCTGCTGGTGCTGGAGCGCTGCGTGGGCCTCAGCGGACGCTGGCCGGGACTACTTCCTGACGCCTACCTCACCTACAGGCTCTACGACCTGCCGCCTCACGTCTCCCAAACAGTCCGCAGCAGTGCCGACCCGGTTTTCAACGATGCCACCAGCTACCCGCTGGCAGTAACAACGGACGTGCTCCACTACTTGAGGTCCAACGGAACCACCTGTTTTTAATTCATCGTGTCAATCACATGTTGAACTCGTACCACTCATGCAGGTCCAGCAGTCTGTGCGTGTACGTGTTTGACGACAGCGATGACCAGATCCCACCAGCCTATCTGGCAAAGACCCCCGTCCCACTGCGAAG
>CAAKHB010003733.1:100113-123765 GCA_901007665.1 Aeoliscus strigatus
AAAAAAAAAAAAAAAAAAAAAAAACGAGGCAGGAATCCTCCACATTTGCGGAAAGGATAAAACGAATCCAAAATAAAGATGCTGGTCTAGTTTAACATCACCCATTAATGTGACGAAAGGACTTGAACGCATCGCGTCTTCCACACACGCGATTCACCTGCGGGAAGAAAAAAAAAAACTACCGACAAGGCTCACGCTTGACTTCCAATTGTCCCCTCAAACACAAAGAGCCACCACATTCTTCGATCAGTCAAATTAACATGAAGACAGAAACAAGCCAGTGAGGTCCTGTCGGTTTTAACCTTTAAATGTTACCTCGCAGACGCCAAGCCAACTCGAAGTTCACTGCCTCACGTTCATTTTACGTCGTGCTGACGCTTCCATGAGCTAGCACCTAGTTTCTGCTTTGAAACTTTACAACAGCTGTCACTCGAAGGCATTCCGTCATTTAACACATCCACAATTTTACTATGGCCACCACAGTGGTAAGTACCAGTCGAGTCACACGTCCGTTGAGTATGTTCGTGACAATTAGCTTGACCTCCACCACTGCTGGGCACGAGCTAATACAAGATACAAGAACCTCCAACAATAAAATGAGTTTTTTTTTTTTTTTTTGTCAATAACCAACAGGAGACGACGCAGCGTGTGACCCACCGACAAGTCAGCCAGCTGTTCCACAACAAGTTCATCGTGGTTCTCGGAGACTCCAGTGAGTAGTAGTGTATGCTTCCACTTTTGTCCTCCATCACAAAACTAGAAATACACCAGAATAACAATATTTAAAAAAAAAAAATAATAATTTGATGAAATGCACCAAAATAATAATGATAATAATATTTTAAAAAAAGAATGTGAGGAAAAGTCATCGTTGGTACATCAGTACTGACGTTGCTGCATTTGTTAAATTTCCCTTTCCTGTCCTTCTGTGTGTCCAGTTCAGCGATCCGTGTACAAGGACCTTGTTTTGCTGCTTCAAAAGGAGAAGTACCTCGCTTTACATCAACTGAAAAGAAAGGCAAGTGATGACACAAGGAGGAACCTGTCATACTGATTTATCCGAGGATTTCTGTGTTCTGACTGTATTTGACTCTAATCCTTTTTATGTGGGTCTCAACACCTCTCTCCAAGTAGTTAGCATGCGTATGTCTCCCCTCCGTCCCTCTGTGTCCCTCAGGGGGAGATGACCTTCGAACAGGACTGCCTGGTGGAGGGCGGCTGTCTGGGCCAGATGAACAATGGAACCGAGTACCGGGAGGTCCGGCAGTATCAGTCGGGCCACCACTTGGTCCGCTTCTACTTTGTGACCCGCGTCTACTCTCGCTACATGCAGAGCATCCTAGAAGACTTCCGCCACGGGTTGAAACCAGATTTACTCATCATCAACTCTTGTGTTTGGGATATTTCAAGGTGGAGAAACAAAGAGTGGAGTTTGAGTTTACACTTTTGTTAACATCTAGCAATCAGACATCTGATCTATCTGTTCTCTACAGATACAGTTCCAACTGGATTCAGAACTACAAGGAGGACCTTTGTAGTTTCTTTGAGGGGTTGAAGGGAGCTCTGCCAAAAGAGACTCTGGTCATATGGAACCTCACCATGCCCCTGGGAGAGAAGATCAACGGCGGATTCCTGGTTCCTGAGGCGTGTCAACATGTGGAGCCAACTAGTCAAACCCAAACACACACTGACCTTCTAGATGTCTCCATGTTTCTCTGCTCCTCCACAGATTGAGCACAGGTCCCCGCAGCTGCGACAGGACGTGATCGACGCCAACTTCTACAGCGGTACCCTGGCTGACGCCTACCAGATGGATGTGCTGGACCTCCACTTCCTGTTCCGCTTCTCCCTGCAGCATCGCACGAACGACGGGGTCCACTGGAACGCCATCGCCCACCGCAGGATCACGTCACTGCTGTCACGGCACGCCGCAGAGGCCTGGGGTGTGATCATGCCCTGTCCTGGGACCGCAGTCGGTGAGGAGGACCCCCGCTATAAGACTAAACGTGTGTATTTTTTTGCATTTAAGATATTTAACGGAATGTATCTGTTCTTGTCAGAGCCCATCGATGTGGCTGGTCAGCAGCCAGCCAGAGGAAACGCCGTCAAACATACAGGTAAGACTCAGATGAAGATCAGGGCTGACCAGGGCCGACCCGAAATATGAAAACATGAAATGACCACCTGTTATTTTCCTGGTGATCAGGGGTACGTCAACGTGAGGCTGCCTCCACCTGTCACCACCCTCGTCCGATCAGCACAGGTGAAATGTTTGTTTTTGTCTCTGCGTTGCGAGGACGTGGAGATGTTCTCGTCTCACTTCTCATCCCTCCCTGGTTGTCCTCTCAGAGCGTCACTCCAGAATGAGACACTTCAAGTACAGGGAGGACGTCCCCCGCAGGGATTTTGTCCCATGTGGCGTCTGGGACTTCCAGGCCAACTTTCTGCCGTGGAAGCCCCACCCACATTTCAGACCGGCGCACACACACAGATATGGTGGAAACGGTAAGTGTGCATGTGTGTGCACGTAGTGCTTATATAAACTGACAGTCAGGAGACTTCTTTTTTTTTCCAGATTTCTCCAGGCCTCCTCACTGGCACTATGAGCCCAATCCGTACATCATGAGGAGCGGCCACAACATACACCATTACGCACCGTACACCCCTCACAGACCTCATCACCATGACAACCATGGATACTACTAAGGAGCAGGGAAGACTTTGTGTGTGTTATTTACTCTTTTAGCTCATCTGCTGCTTTTATTCCACAAAGTCTTATGTGTTCAAACTAAACGTTTGATCCAGCAGGAAGTTTCAAGTTGAGCATCTGAGGCTCTGCATGTTTTCATATTGTTCATACCTGTTATACTTTCCATTCTATATTTTGTTACTAGCATTTTAAATAGATTTCACTTGAATGTGTCACTGCATTTTGGATGTGTCAGTGTTAGAGTTCATTAAAGTTCAAAGTTTAAAATCTTGATGGGGATTTTTTTTTTTTAAATAAAGCGTCGCTACTTTTGTTTCCATCTCTAAGAGGTGTTCTAATACGTGTGACTTGAGCGCTGATGAAAGAAATGACAGAAAAGTCCCACTCGCTTGAATATATGTACATATCACATTTGTGATAGACAACAATGTACATTTGCGATAACCTACAAGAGAAGTTGCTTTTATTGCTTGAATTATAACAAATACAAATGCTATAAAGTGGTACAGTGGTGAAGTCAAGATTTCATCCAGATGTTTCCATTTTCCTCATAACGTGACACGTTCATTCAATGATATTCAGACGTCATTTGGTTGAAGCGATCAGAAGTGATAAATGAGATAAATGAGCAAAAAGAAGGGAATGAAGGTTTGACAGAAGAAACGAAGGGAGTGTGACATCTAACGGGCTGCTGGTCAGATGCTGTGTGGGTCTAAGCCATGAGGAGTCGGTGCACTTGTTGCAGCTGCTGCTGAGAGAGCACGAGGCGGTGGACCTGCTCCTGTCCTCGTGTGCAGGGAATGCCGATGCGTCCGACAAACACCGTTCCTCCCTTCTTCTCTTCCTTCGCCTGGGACAGATTAAGAGGACGTCCGTCAGTTTACAGCGGACAAGAGCGCAGCATGTTGAAGCTGTTTTGTTATTACTGCTATTGTATACAAGAATACAACACAATTCCGTTTGGCGCATCTCACATCTAGAAACTACATGTCACAGTCACGAGAAAATATCTTAAAAGGTACCAAACAGTAAAACATCAAAGTGCAGATAAAAAGTTATATATAAATAGTCTGTGTCAAAAGTTCATTTCGTATTTAAGGAGGCTGACATCTAACGGATCTTCAGAACTGCAGGTTTTGTGTGTGTCAGAGAGACAGAGATGTGGTAGCACCTTCACAAAAGAGGAGTTTGGGAATGTCGCAAAGTCAGAAGCAGCCTTCGCTCCTGGCTGGTTTGAGACCACCTGTTCAGCTACTTCACCCTAGAGGAACAAGACGAAGTTAGAGGCGCACAAACGTGTTGGACACGCTGAGGACGACAAAACAGGGTGGAGACGTCGTTACCTGGAGTTTAGCCAGCGCCTCGCTGAGGTTATGCAGGCGAGCGGTTTGCTCCAGGAGCTGGGCGCTGGCGCTGACTGGACCCAACAGCAAACACGCAGATGAGAACAGGCAAATAAAGGACACACACTAAACACGTGAGAGCGTGCACACACACACACCTGCTGTCTTCCCAGTTACATCCACCACTTTGACCTCTGCACTAAGCTTGAGCAGAGTGGACAGCAGCTGGTCTGTCCTGCGGTAGATGCCTGTGTTGAGTCCCTCTGGTGGCGTGGAGCTCTGTCTGGACACCTGGGGCAGTTTGGGGGGGCAGAGAGGAGGCAGGGACGCCAGCTGCGCTCTCATCTTCTCGGCCTGAGCAGAAAACACACTCAAGGTGAATCCAGAAAGCTGCTCCGATGTAAACCAGTGGCAGCTCCTGGCTCCTACCTTCAGTCTGTTGTTCTCGTTCTTCAGGTGTTTAATACCCAGTCTCTGAGCATCCAGCTGCTGCCGGAGGAGAGGAGAGTCCACCACCTGCACCGGTCCCGCCAGTGATGGAGACACCGCCGCTTGAAAGACAAAGGGAGACAGAGCATCACTCACTGAGTCCAGACCAAAGATTCCAGACGCAACAATGTGCATGTTTGTATGTTTCTAGCGTAAAGGTAGATCGCATCACGAAAAAGGAGCAACAATGAAAAGGACGCAGCAATCTGACAGAAACTGAAGAAACTCAAGGGATGAAGGTGATATCGGACGTCAGACGTGAAACGCCTACTTCCTGCTGATCCGTGAACTACAGAGGAAATCCCAGAGGCAGGCGAGCCTCTCAGGCCTTCAATGGTCATCTTTGACTGGTTGTGGATCCGCTGCTTCAGCTCGGCCTTCTCCGCCTCCAGCTGGTCGATGTCAGCCTGCAGAGCATCCATCGTCTCCTCAAACTCCCTGAAGTTGTGGACAAAGGGGAGGAAGGACGTGAAATCGGTCCCCAGTCTGGGAGAGTGTGTGTGTGTGAGAGTTTCCCGCGCTCACTTTTCTTTCTTCTTCAGCAGGTCGATGTTCTTGTCCAGTTTGGTCTGGATCTTCTCCACTCGGTCATCTGCATCTTTGGTGGAGGTGTCCAGCTTCTTCTCCAGCAGGCTCAGACGGACATTGGCCTCGCTCAGCTCCTCCCCCTGGAGGAGAGGACGGCAGCTGTCTACCGGGCAGGAAGTGGACTTCGTTGTGGAGTCTGTTCCAATGTCTTACTTTGATCTTGAGGGACTTCTTGACCTCCTTGATGACCGTCTCTCTGTCCTCCAGTTTCGCCCCGAGCCCCTCGGCGTCAGTCATCTCCGCCCTGATGGCGGAGGCTCTAGTTTCCACCGGTGGAATCTGACGGAGGCAGGTGACCCACGTGCTCAGAATGTGAACGTGTCCGTGTGAGAGCGTGACGGCGTACCAGTACCTTGCCCTGAGGTTTGTCTGCATCGTACTCTCCCTCCTGCATGGCCGTCGCCATCTTGTTCATGGTCGTGATGACAGAGCTGCAGGATTGACGCAGGCAGTCGGGGCCGTTGACGCCGTGACAGCCGTATACCTGAACGGGGATTTGAGGGTGACCTTCGACTGTCTTTATTTTTAGCTGAGTGACAGCACCTTGTGTTTCATTTTGACTGATATTTCCCACCTGCTCCACAACACTGCAGGCTGTATCCTCCAGTTTGAGTGCGCTGATTCCCTCCTGCTCAGCGAGCGGGGCAACCATCTGAGCTCCGGCTGCAGCCACCTCCTGGAGCACGGCCACCACGCGCGTCAGCTGCCGCCTGCACTCCGTCAGCGTCTCCGACACCTGCCGAAAGAGACGTCTGACTCGAGCTCTGCCGATGCGGACGACGTCTTTCTCCACTCAGCCCGTACCTGCGGACCAAAGCTCAGAGCTACGGGTACTCCAGCGACATCAGTTCCAGGCATACGGCGGCGGATCTTCTTGCAGAACTGCCTGATGTCAGAGCAGGAGGTGTCCAGGTCCTTCAGAAGGACAGCAAACGTGGAGTTCTCCTGACCGGCCGTCAGGAACGCACGCAGACGAGCCACTTCCACCCCCATACAATCCAGGGCGCTCTGGGTAAACTGTTGACATGGTTTTAGTTAAATATCATTACTGAGACACCACATTAACATGTCCTAGATATTTGTAACTCATCTACAGTTCAATGATCTCAGTCTGTTTAAACCGTCGTTAAAATCCGCATGAGTGAACGACTCAACGATCCGCATCTCATACCTTGATGTGGTCAGACAGCTGTACCGTGCAGTCCTCAGTGTGATCTCCCAAATGGACGCCGTACAGTTGCTGGAAAAACATTCCCTCATGTTTACAACCATTCACAGAAAGCAGACGTGTGTTCAGTTCCAAACTGCTCATGCTTCGGGTACCTGGTAGTACTTGACAGCCTTCGTCAGAGGTTCCACCTGTACCGTCTCATCCAGCTGATCTTTGTGCAGCAGATCGATGAAATAATCCAGAGAGCGTTCGTGGAAGTTCATTTCAGAGTAGAGTGTCCCCATGCGCTTAAAGACTTCCACGCTGCAGGTATTTAGAGCCCTGGAAGCACAATGATCATATTTGTTTGAAAAACACAGATACATTCGCTGCAGATACATTCATGCTGGCATACGTTGGAACACCGTGGTAACGTCATTATACATATCAGAAAACTGATCGGTTCCTGAAAGTTGAGAAATTGTACAGCCAAGTTGCTGTCATTACGGTAAAAGCAAACAGGATTACCGTAATGACAGCAACTTTCAGGAACCGTTTTTTGATAACACAAATAGTCATGTAATTATGGATATTTCAAACTACGAATGTATCACCAGGGATACCGTCGGTGTTAAAGAAAAACGACTCTGCAGCCGTGACTTACTGTTCGTATTTGTGCAGGGTGGCCTGCAGCAGGCAGAGGGAGTACACCAGCCCTGAGGCGAAACTACGCTGTTCTCCCGCAGGCCCTCTAAGCCCCGCCCCCTGTGCCAGGCTCCCATTCAGGTCAAACTTATCCTGAGCCTGTTTACTGATCAGCTCAGCCTTCAAAGAAACACACGCTAACATTAAGAGCATCAGAGCATGTACAGGGTTTGACAAACAAACTAACACTGCCGCTCACCTTGCAAATGATCCTTGGGATTAGCAGCAGCACCAGGATGCAGTCGTGGTCTCCGCCATGACGCAGGAAGGACTCAGGCATGAAGGAGGTGAGGAGGGATACTTGTCTGTTCAGCTGGGCCACTTCCATTTTCCTCAGCTCCATCTCGATGGCCTGGAGACATAAAGTTTATGAACAAGCAGCTCCTTCACGTCCCCTGTCCCACGTCCTCTGTACATGCAGGATAATTGTACCTTGGCGTAAGCCTTGGTCTCTGCAAACTTGATCTTGAAGTCAAAGAGCTCTGCAGGCGGCTGGTTGACTTGTTCTGTGTTGGCATTCTGCTGACTGGTGAGCTCTTTGTTGGCCTCCTGATGGAGAAAACTGCGTCACGTGTGTAAATTCCCGTTTGGTCAGGCGTTGTTGAGCATGCCCCCACCTGCAGTCTGCTGGTGAGCTCTCTGTATTTGCTGATGGTCTGCTGGTAATCAGCGATGGTTTCCTGAGCAGCCTCCACCCGCTTGTCCGCCTCTCTGACCTTCGACACACTCAGGTCCACCTGCTCCCTCAGCTCCATCTCCGTCTCCCTGGCGTTCTCCTGCAGCTCATCGTTCATTTCATTGATTGACTCCTGTAGGTGCATAAAGAATAATAATAATAATATTAACAGAAACTTACGCCGTAGCCGTAGTTTTTTCCTCTTATCTGTGGTATTTCTTTGCTTACTTCAAGCGATAGCAACAGAAAGCGAGTGGATCATGCATCACTGCAGCAACTCCAACTATACTGACATCATTTCCCACATAATTTCTCACTTTTTCAGTTAAAAAAACTTCAAAAAAAATAATTTATCATGTTTTTCTTTAAAAAATAATCAATAATGGACCTAAACACCATACAAGTGTTCAAATAGCTTGTGTTCAATGGCAAATGGAAACTGACAGATTAGAATAGTGAGTGTTTCTGCACAGACCAGGTCAGTCACTGTTTCTCTCAGCTCGCGGACTTTCTCCTCCAGGTCGAGGTTCCTCTCCGTCAGAGTCTCAACCATCTCCTCTGATCCGAGGGCTGCGTCCACCTACATCCACACAAACATTCAGAGGTTCTCTCAGAGTTCATTTCAACCTCCTGCGTACACAAACTCATCACCACGTCGGAGTCGCTGTAGATACCTGCTCTTTCAGTTCGTCGATTGTCGCCTCAGCCTGCTTGACCTCCTCCTGCAGCTTTTCCTTCTGAGTCCTAAGAGTCTCCAGCTCAGAGTTCTTCTTCTCCATCTGCTTCTGCAGCTTCACGTGCTCCTGTTTCTCTGACGCAGAAAGATCACGCATCCTGCAGGTGGAACGTGAGTTAAACCTACTGGCTCTGCAGCTGCGGCGTTAGGCTTCAGGATGTGGACTGACCTGACCAGGGCCTCCTTCAGTCTGCTGTTCTGCTCCTCCAGCTGTTTGACATGGTAACTGGAGGCAGCTCCATCTGAGCCTGCAGGAGATGAAGTGTGAAGAAACAGTGAGGCACATCAGTAAAGAAAAGATGGAAACACGCGAGATAAGCCAGCAATAGACAAACCTTTCTCTGAAATCTCGTGTCGGAGGATCTCCAGGTCCATGGAGAGCTCCTCTACTTTCTCTTTCAGCGAGTCCACCTCCACTTGAAGGGACTCTGCCCGTTCTTCAGCCATCTCTTTGTCCAGTGTGGCCATCTCAATGGCGTCTGCTGTATCGGACATTTCCTCCATGTAGTGGTCCTTGGCCTCCTGCGCTTCGCGTGCTTCCTGCCAGGAGATGAGACAAAGCGTTAGTGAAAATGTCTCCAGTCCGTCTTTATTTCCAGAGTAACACCAGTGTGTTACCTTCTTGGCCTCTTTCAGCTGTTTCTGCAGCTCAGCCTGCTGCTCCTGCATTTTAGTCTTCCACTCCTGAAGTTGCTCCAGCTGGATCTTGTGTTTCTCCAGCTCCTTCAGCTTGGCCTTGTCCTCCGTCCGCTTCATCCTCAGCGTCTCCAGCTTCTCATCCAGGTCCTTGACCTGAGCTCGTAGAGACTCCTCCTCCTAAGAGAGGAGATGCACAAATCATTTTCAATTTGGAAATCCAACTGTCAACTACTTGAAAATATTATTTCTAAAGGAAGCGTTTAGAAAAGGAGCGACCTCATCACCAAAGACCCAGCGCATTTATTGCTGCTTCAATTATTTATCAGTGGATTAATCCGTTAGGTTCACTCCAAACACAAGTCATGTCTCAGAGTTAGATCGTGCCACAAGCCACCCAAAGTGAGGGAAAAAACTAAAAAAACAAACAAAAAAATCAACTGTGACTTTTATGAACTGGATATCGAACTCATGCCAGATATCGTCAGCATGCACGGACTCGTTCGACAACTCTACCTGCTTGGATATGGCAGGTTCCACCTGGTCAAACAATGACAACATGAGTAAGATGAGATGAGCTCCTGAACAAATGAGGAATGAGTGTGATGGTAAAAAAAGAAGACGGACGGAGCTTCAAGCTTCAAGTCAGTTGAACGTGGAGCGAAACGTTTGTGGCTGCGACGGACCCACCTTGCTTGGAGTAGCGGGGGCCGCAGCTGCCACCGCGGCAGGCGAGCCGCCGGGCTGAGGCTTAGCAGGAGCCGCCAGCGCGCCCTGACGGGGGGACAGGGCCGCCTCGATGATATCACCAGACAGCGAGGAGGACAGGTTCTCATTGGACGCCTGACAGAAGGCAGAGAGGTGGAGTGGTGATGAGAGGGAGAAGGCAGCTCAGCCACTGGCATCTTACACACTGGACTGTACATGAGTACACCATCTGAAAGGAGCCAAAGGAGAGTGATGACCCCCGGCTGCAGGCTTTGACCCGTGTGCAATATCCTTTATCTGCTCAATTACACTGATCCACCCATTTTCAATGATCACCACACCCTGTGACATAACCGGGGATGTGCTGGGACGTTACCATGGGCGACAGACCGGAGCGGCCAGGGGTGCGAATCAGGAGGGAGGGGAGGGAGGTGGCGGGTGCCAGACGACGTGGTGTGTTCCACTACCACAGACACAGCGTTAGGTCTCTGGTAGGTCAGCTGACACATTTCAATCACCTTTTCAGGACTTCAGTATTAATTACAGATTCACTGATCAAACATGTGACCTCTGACTGAAGTGGCATCTTCATGTCAGCATTAACTGTTCATATTTAAATGAAATCTTTTCAATGCACCTGCCTGCTGTAGGACGGCTCACCTTTGAGGAGCGACGGGTAGCGGACTGGAGGGGGTAAATTACACACACACACAGACACACACACACACATAGATACACACATGTCCAGTGGTGTAGTGAGATAAGATTAAAGCAGCATATAAAAAAATACACCCAATAATACTTCACCTCACAGCTTTAAATGTCTGCATGCGCTGTTCACTGACCTCTTAAACCACAACGCCCCGCGATTCAGGCCATAAGAGTAAATATGAACTCATGCAAGAGTGAAAAGTGTGTTTAAAGCCGCATAACTGTATGAATTCAAGCTGAATGTGTGAGCATGCCAGGTGGCTTCAGAATAATGAATTAAGAAATCAAATAATAATAATGAGTATTTTATTTTAACGTATCCTCGAAAAAAATGGATGTGGGCAAAGAAAAATGAAAGTGGTGTCCTCATGTCCCGTGCAAACATTTGAGTGACAGTACAGGAGCTGCCACTCAGTGTGATTAACAGCAAAAAGGAAAGGAAAAGGTGGTTTATTTGAATATTTCTACCTTTTTAATGTTCATATTTGTCTGGAAAGGGTATTCGGAAAAGCAAAAATGACAGGTCAGCACAAGAGCTGAGAGTTCCAGACCAGAGCAGAAGCTATTACACAGTGGGAGGAAAGATGGATTCCTACCTGTTTGGATGTTTTGGGCGTCTCAGGAATATCTGGTGGAAGAAAACATATCAAATATTGAATGGGATTGCCTCCACAAAGGTCATTTTAGGGGTGGGCGTGTCCCTTCCATTCCCTACCAGTTATCAGAATTAACAAACTTAATTCAGTACTTCATCAGTTAAACCTCCCACCTCAGATACAATATGGAGCTTGACAGGTGAATGTATTTCCTCAGTTTCCTCGAGTTTTGACTTAAGACTGATTTCACCAGGAAAAAAAATATATAAATCCAAAACTGGATTTAAACCTGCAGTCTTTCAACTTTTATTGAATACTGTGAATTTAAAGTTCAATATGAAGTAAAAATACATGTGTGAAACATCAGCACCAGCTTTAGTTCAGCTCACATCTGTCGCTAACTCCCCAGAATGTGGGCGCATTCTAAATCATATGGAGGCGACGTAATCCACAGGTATGTTTAGTGGGCTGAAAATACCTGTGTCTGTGCCACAACCACCATGGAGCAGGTGGTAATTCATTAGATACTTTGTCTCCTGAGAGAAATTCACATGCTACATAGATAATACCGTATACTGTCATCCAACCTCTGTACAGTACACACTCACCTTTATGTTTGGGTATTTTGGCGATGCCAGATTCAGCAGTATCTGGTGAGTCTTCAATCACCTGGAGCTGTACACACACACACACACACACACAAACAGAGGAAAACAATGCGTGCAAGATGGGATTAATGTTTATTTATGAATTAAATGGACCTGACAGGCACATGTACACAAGACATTTCATTCACAAACCTGGGGAGGTCTGACAAATATCCCATGATTTTCCTCGCAGGTGAAGTAGCGTTTCCCTTGTACGGTGCCATCATTCCTGCCTTTGGGCTCATCCAGTATGACGCCCACCCATTTCCCAGATGCAAAGAGGGTGGCGCCAATGAAGGCAACAGTGCCTCGCTGACCCTTCCCGGTCACCTCCACTTTGCAGCCCACCTGAGAGCCAAAGGACGATAACACAACTCATCATATGCAAGTGCACAATACACAGTTTCTTCCTTTCTCATGTCTGCACAGATAACTTACCTTTGGAGCTTTACCACTCTCCACTGTTCCCGCGCTGCTCATTTTGCTGATCAGTGGGCTGGTCAGCTGCAAAGTTTGAGGTGGAAACATTAAAAACATAGAAATGTTAGCTGCCAGAATGAAGGGTAAGGAAGGAAGAGATGACTAAGAGAGAATATATTATATATGGAAAATAAATTATTCTTATTCAAATCAAGTGAAGATATTTGATATATGTGTTACTGTGCTACTTGTTCTCTGTCATGTAATTTCCACTTTTCCAGCTATTATCCTGCATGTTTTAGGTATTAGTAGTAGGAGAAGTAGGAGACTCTCACAGCTGAGGAGCACAAAAACAGACGCATGCAGCCAGTCACATGGCTTTGACTGTGATAAGCGACTAATACACAGCTATTTCTCTGCGTCGTTCAAACAAAGATGCTCATTCATGACACAGTAGGACGGTGGCAGACAGAATCCTTTTATGGAGCTGGAACACGTGAAGTCTTGCTGACGGTTTCATACCAGAGGGCAGAAAAAAAGTGGACAGGAGAGGTTATGACAATCCTACAAGAGGGCTACAGGGCTGGGTTAGCGACGCTGAGCTCACTTTCCAAGATAGTTGTGGTGTAAATACGACTTTAATCGTACTAATGGAAACAAAGACCTGCTCTTAGTTTATATTTTCAACTGCTTTACTGGGTTGAGTTGGTTTTCATCCCATGAAGACAACATGCAGAGACATGAATCATACATCTATTATTGTATGGTAAGTCTCAAACCTATTCTTTCCAAGCTTCTCGAGGTTACTGTTAAATGTCATGACACTGTTGGTAGAGAATCAGTGCTACACAAATAATGTGACTTACAATCAATCGGTATTGCCACTGCAATACTATCGGTATCACATCTGCTCATGAGCTAAGATAATGTTCATATTAAGTATACAAGCGACTCACCCGGGGTGTATAGGAATGTCGTCTGTTCAGTGCCATAATTACAATGTAATAGCAATGCAGTAGCAACAACTAAGACCCAATTTTTTCTCTATATTCGCATCCCTTTTTCTTCTCCAGGAGGACAAAACATGACTAATCCGTGGGAGGGATCCAAGTGCTGCATCACAAAACGTCAATGATTTGAGGAAGGAGGGAGGGAAGAATCTGGCTGTTGTGTGTGCATGTCTGACAGAAACAAACAGTTCTCCATGTCAAGGATGGTGTGTGTACCCTATTTGATGAGACTTTGACTTTAACACTAAAATACGTGACCATAGTTTTCATATTTTCCCATTGTATTACTTTTAAAGGACTACAATTAATGAATAACGGTTATTCGACTTTTCTCGCAACCCAATCTATAATCCAGAGAAAATAAAAGTGTAATTCTAAAAGTAGTTCTTTTTGTAACACGGAGATGGTGAGACACGTCATAAAAGACCTTATGTTAGGTTATTCACCAGAACACTAACTGCTGCTGAGCAATAGCTCACTTCGGAAGATTTTCACTTGTTACAATTAGTTTTATTCAGTCAAAATAAACTTTCAAAGACAGAGAAAATGTAACATGTACAAACGTATACAGCAACCAATGGCAATTTTCTGGTGGAATAAGTGTTAAGTTGTTACGTTAAGGACGCATTTCCTCTCTTATTGACTGCAATTGCACGTGTACCTGTTTAAAGTACTATCGGCATTGACATGTCTCAAAAGTTAAAGAAACAGCACTTATTCAGAACAAGCTGACTACATTGTAAACGACGCCAGCTAACCTGATCTTATATTAAATGGATAGCTAACGTTAGCATGCCTGGCTAAGGCTAATACATGAAAATAGAAAGGTATTTTTGATCATTTGTAATTGAATACGCGTTTTTTTTTACCAGAAAGATACAGGTGACCTCTCTTCAAACCGTAGCTCTTGGTCATATACAACAATCCGTTGTTGTTGGTTTGAGGTACCTAGCTTGAAAGCCGACAACCACTTCCGGTTTCTAAAAGGCCACATCCGGTAAAAAGACGGACGCTACCTTGTGGCCGTACGTAAATATGCAAAACAAAACGACGGACGAGAGAGCAGTCTGTCTTCGCAGCAGCTGGAATCATATTTAATTAAATTTGTGATGTTCACCCTGTTACAGATTTTATAACCTCCTAATGTCCCAGATGCCCCTGCAGCTGTGCTTTAAATACAATGGATAAATAAATGTCTTGGGAGACAGTGGCTTCAGGTGAAGATGTTTAACAGAAGCAACACAAAGCAGCAGACTGTGATTTTGTTGGAATGTGTGCTGTATAAAAGAATAGTATGAATCCCGGGAGTAATTTAGTCCCTGGTTTGACTCCTGGCTGGTTTCTCTGTCACAGAGCTTTCTTTGTGGAGTTTCCATGCTCTCCCCATGTCTGCGTGGGTTACCTCCAGGTACTCCGGCTTCAGTCTGCAGACAACACGCAAGTGCTTCACGATTTGTCTTCTCTTTGGAGGCAAAGTAGAATGCCCGCAGGCTGTGCTGTGATCTTTGTGTTCCTCTGAACAAGGAGAGGACGTGTCAAAGGGCTCCAAACTCTGGCTCTGTGACAAAAAGTAAAATCTGGATTGTTTCAGCTTCTCGGATCCACCTGTGAGAGATTGTGAGTGACATCAGCTGCCCTCAGACTGTAAATATTGCAAATAAAATTATCCAGCCTGGATAAGGTGTGTGTGATTTGAAGGGGAACCACATTGCACAGCAATGACAACAATGATAAAGCATGAACAATAGGTTCAACACTGTACAGAGAGTGCTAGTAACTCAAAGTATTAATGCATCTATTGCATATTTACAATAGCATATTCAGAAAAGACATTACAAATCTAAATATCACTAAAAAATGTCAAAAGACTTTGTTGGGGCTCTGTGAGACTGCAGACAAGTCATGTAAAACTGGTGTAAAGAAAAAAACAAAAGAAACTGTTTGAAATATTTTATTCATGCAAGTTCCTAAATTCAACACAATCCTTGTAAATTCAACATCCATCAAAATTCTTTATGAAAATCAATTATATAGAAATTTTATTCAACTGCGAATATTTTTTTAACCTTACATGGGTCTCATATTTGTGTATAGGAGAAAGTACAACTCCCGGATGCATTGTACAACTGTCTACGCCTCCTCCAGTGGAACCTTTCCAGCTTCAAATCCAAGCAAAGGTCAAACGGAGGAACAGGAGTTAAGCTTGGACTGAGCATCACACAGAATCTGAGTTGTCAGCTAAATACTGATGGATGGCAAAAGAAAGCACACCAAGCATCTAAAATGAAAGTCCCTGGAGATTGCGCAGACCTTTTTTCCACGACAGAAAGTTTGACATTAAAGACAAAAGGTCATCACGCCTATCAGTGAAGCCTTAGAGGCCAGGTGGAATAGAATTCAACTCCTTTACTCCGGTATTCACCAGCCAGAGTTCACTCACACCAACACCCTCACCTGTCTCCAACAAACAGCAGCAATAACAGCTTTGTACACATGTGTGATGAAATGGCTGCAAGAAAAAACACTATGAATACGTTGCCTTTAATTTCGTCAAACCCTTCACTTACCTGTCGGTTCCGAGGGTCTGGAGCGGTCGTCTTCAGCTGTCACCTTCCCCCCAGATTTATTACCCTCAGATGAAATGTGTCATTCAGACAGCTGTTAAAGTTTGGCAGTGAAGGGGACAAAGCTGGACGACTGGGGAAACTTTCGCAGAAAGGCGATTGATTTCATTTAGTGCCGGGGGTGCTGCAAGTCTATTCTGCGTCAGGTTATTTACGAGTGATCACTCACTGGAGACGAACGGTTCCAATAATATGTCACGGTCACACTGGTTTTAGCGCTCGTCATGATTCCACTTCCATCTGCACATATCTTTTATTAAAGACAGGTACGACAGTGTACAAGGGAACGCTCTGCGGAGGACGTCTTAGTGACAGACGCTTTCAAATTTGTACGTCTTTAAGCACTGTTTCGGCATAGAACCGCCACTTTTGTTTTTTTGCGTTCGGGGAGGCAACGCAGATGAAAAAAACAACGTGCAGATTAGATTGAGCAAGCATTTTTCACTTCAGTTAACTACAGTCACAGTTATTGCCTAGAAACTGTTGCTTCCTAAAGTCACACACAACATCAGAACACTACTCCAGAACGTAAGTAGGAACAAATTAAAAAACGCCTACTTAAGACGTCAGGTATTAAAATATTCTACATCACAATGACACAACCAGGGGGGAAAAAAATGCGTGTAAAAACTTAAGGAGAGTAATAAAAACAAAAACAGCCGTGGACGTCGGCATTTCAGTTCCTCCTGAGCGTCGCAGGGGAACGATAACGCGCTCAGCCGCAGACAGGAAGAGGATAGTGTCACGAACATCAGTGGGTGGCGAGCGGCGACGCAGTCGAGCGACGATCCTGGAAGAAGAGCAAATGACAGCAATGAACCGTCTGGAGTCGGCGTTTCAAAGGACGCTCCATCTTAGTCGTCTACATGCTGACTGGATGAGGTCATCTTGGGTGTCATTCCCCAGCCACAGGCGAGAACCTTCAAACGTCCTCAAACGCACGTCTTTTCATACAACCTCTGAAGCGTGCGGGACAAGTTACAGGCTGCCTCTGCCGTATCGTGGACGAAAAGGCTATTTTAGGAAGAACAGAAACACCAGTCTACCTCTCAGCTATTCTCACCTTGACTTCATATGCAGGGCTTTGCTTAATAAGCGTAGCGTGCTGGCGGTGGCGGAGGCAGACGTTCTGTGTAGGGGTCCCTGGCTCGAGGAGGAGCTCCATACGCCGGGACCCGGGGAACCGGAGAAAGACGAGAGCGCTCGTAGGAGTAGCCGTTACCGGCAGGAGGCATCGGTGTACTAGGCGGTCTCCTGAGTGGGCTACGGTCTCGGGGGAAGTACGAGGACGGAGGAGGAGGCGGCGGCGGCAGCGGCGGCCGACGGTCGTACGGGTCGAGCGACGGGGTCATAAGACGGTCTCGCACAACGCCTGCGGGGGGAGGCGGAGGAGGAGGGGCGCCAGGACGCTGTTCCTCGTAGGGGGGCATGCCGTAAGGACGAGCTCTGTACTTCTCATAGTAATCTACCACACCGTATCTTTCCCGATCACCCTCATACGGACGGTCGGGGTACGCTCGTCTGGGGGGAGGGGGTGGCAGCGGAGGGGCAGGGTAACCTGGGGGTATAGGGCGACCTCTCATGTAGCCTGGTGGGGGAGGTTCAGGCCTTTCTCCTGGGTAGTGTGGGGGCCAATAACCTCCCCTGTCTGGTGGGGGAGGAGGGTATTCATCCTCCTGTCTGGGGCGGCTCTTCGAAATCTGTACATGGATGCGTTTGCCTGGAAGTTTAAGAAAATGTAGAAGAAGCGAGTCATTTTTTTACATTGCTTCATCAACAAACCTCTTCTTGCTTACCTTGAAATTCTGAGTTGTCGATCCCCTTGATGGCATCCATGGCCTCGTCTGAGTTGGGCATGTGCACAAAGGCAAAATTCTTCACAATGGCACACTCCGTCACTGTGCCATACTCCTCAAAAAGAGCCCGCAGCTCATCATCAGCACCCTTCTCCACGTTTGCAACATGCAATTTCACGGATCCGTAGTTTTTCCCATGGCTGGCCTCGACGTTGATCGGCGTGCCGTGAAGCTTGTGGAGATGCAGAGTCTTGATTGCTTTTGTGGCTGCTTTGCGGTCATCCATGTGGACAAACGCGTAATTCTTGATGATGGCACATTCTGTGACTGTGCCGTACTCGGTGAAAAGAGCCTTGATCTCCTCCTGCTCTGCCTCTCGAGGCAGGTTCCCGACGAAGATCTTCACCATTATTAATTTCTGTCACAAAACAAAAGTGTTTAAAAAGATGACTTCAGTGATGCTGTAAAGTCTTCGCTGGGGTGCGTGGGTCTGATAAAACGGCCCGTGGGCCATTGCAAGATGGCGGACATTCGCTTAACGCGGTGAGACAACTCCGAAAGATTCACAAAAGTAAACAATTATTTTTGGACCACAGCGCGATTCTTTTGAATCTATCACAGCCGCTAATAGAATTACTACGACCAAACAGTTTAGGGCATTGGGTGGACTCGCTATTTTCGCTCCTATTGTCGGTGAGGCTAGGCTAGCTATACCATTAGCACACGAAGCAACTCGGTGGTAAAGTTAAATGTGCTCGTGAATCTTTATGTGGTGGTGTGTGTGTGTGTGTGTGTAATTATATTTACCTTCTTCCGATTGATAGTCCTCTACTTGAGAACACTCGAACCCCTATTTCAGCTATTCGAGAGCTTTCCAAGCACCGGTTTCCGGTTTCCTTTGTCTTTTTTGTACCGATTCCCAGCCACAGCAGCACCTAATGTACCGGATGATGCATTACACCAACCATTCTTCTTGGTTTTCTTGTATTGTCGGTATAGGTGTCTTTACCGCCACCTACAGGACTGGAGTATGGATCAGGAGCTGATCAGAGCGAAGAAACCACAAAATGTGTGGAGATGTTACAAGATGTTACAAACAAACAAATAAAACAAACAGTTTAAAAAATAAGTAAATAATAAAAAGGAACAACATGCACAGATTTTACCAAAATTGCAATCAGTAATCAATCTATTACTTTTTATTTATTTCTATTTTGTAATTCAATAGGTAACACCATTGCATGTCACATACTGGTATTTCATCAACATTACACTAGCCAGCGTGTGTAAACTGTGTAAAAAGTGTTATGTGTGGACAAGTGACCATGTCTTGTTTAACTCGAACGAAACTACATGTCGTTACAGACAATGCGAGTAAAACGTGTGAATCACTTCTCTGTGGATTAATGTTTAACTGTGTACTTTTACTATCGTACTTTGTTTCCCAGTTGAGTTCCAGTTAAAAGTGAAACTGAGACTGCTTCCTCTCAGACTGCCGTTCATGTTGCGTCATCTGGGGGGGGTTTCCGTCTTGCACTGCTGCATTCAGAGGCTGGCCTAAAAATAGTGTTTTACAGTATAAAGACAAAGTCAAAACTAGTGTTATGAAAGAGTGACCGAGCGAAGTTATATATTTTCGCTTGTGTAACCCCCACTTTACCACACTTTATTCGAATACTGCAGCAATTAGAACTCTTACTTTATAAAGAATAAGTGTCTTAATACCATCTTATCATTATCATACAGGATTTAGTATTGTATTAATTAACGGTTTATCGTCATACACCATAGACATAAGTAAATTTAGTAACTGGTCAGAAATCAGCATAAATGTCTCGGTGTTTGAGCATATTTTAACTGTTTTCTTATGCTGCGTCTGTAAATGGCAGACTTTTGCGAATTTGTACTTGAATGCATCACTCTTACCACTAGTCTTGTGAGAGGGTGAGTCACAAACACAGGAGATAGTAGTGTTCAGGAGGGAGGAGGGGCGCTCTTCTCCCTTTTTTGTCTTCATTAGTTCATTTAGTTTGCTCTCTTTCTATATCACAGGTTCTTATTTCACCCATCAGCCTTCCTGTGACGCCAAATAACTTCCAGTTGCTATCACAGGTATGGTTCAAACATCCTTGCAGCAGAGATGTGTGTGTTTGTTGAATTCCTTCACTTCTGCGTGTTTTTATTCATGACTGAAGGTGGCGGCCACAATGAATGTGTCCCAGACTATTGAGACAGAGGAGGACCTTCCAACTTGTCTCCACATCAAGCTCTACAACCCACAGCAGATCTACAAGGGGCTCTACAGTCTCCTTCCTTTTGGGAGCCGGACCAGACACACAGCAGATGAACCCGTCAAGCTTGGACGGGATTCCCAGGCCTGCATCTTTGCCCTGGCTGACCCCCGAGTTTCCCGTAAACAGCTGTCTCTCCATGCCTACCGCGTGCCCGGCAGCACAGACATGTTGTTCTCCATCCAGAACCTGTCCCAGAGGGGGAAAATAACTGTGAACGGATCAGTGTTGGGCTACTTGGAAAGACTGGATCTCCCTGATAAGACTCTGATCCGCTTCGGAGAGTACGAGCTGTTGATCATCCGTGAATCCGGTGAGGCCTTGGGGTGCTTTGAGGTGGATTTTGAGGTGCTCACAGTGCCTCCATCCAGGGAGTCAAGCGTGCCGACTATGACGCCCATCATGGACACAGATGTGAGGAACCGTTTGTCTGCTGACCTCAGTGAACGTGGCCCTTTGGAGACTGATGAGACTGTGTGTTTTTAATGACCTTTTGCTTTCTTATGGCGACCGTAGTGTGTGCATGCCTTCATACAATCCCTTTGTAATGTGAAATGTGTTAGTAATCACCCATAGACTGAAAGCTGTTATACCATGCTTACATACTGACCTATTTACTTCCACATTAACTACTCCTACAAATTGTTTTTATAGTAACGTCTTTTTGTGAATGTTGCTTTTCTACAGTAAATATAAGAAATAAATCTGAACTAACTCACAGCTCTCACTTTTTAGCCTTCACACAAACTAGTTCTGACAAATGTGCTTGATAAGGTTCTTCCTTTTGTTATTAACTGAGCTCATGGAGCCAGCCGATTCAAAACATGTACAGAAATGTGAACTTACCTCAGAATTGCTATTGTACATATTCACATGTCCATCATGACTAGTTAATGACAATCAAGTTCAGTGTGCTTCTTTATTACAAACAACTTGCAATATATGTGCATAATAATGGTCATTACAGTTAGGAAAAATGTTACAATTGAACGTGGGCCATTGCCCTTGTCAGTGAGAACAGGTCCAACAACACCAGTGTGTTCAGTGTAATCTGATGACTTCCAAAAGGGGTAAAAAAAAGAAAAAGGAAAGGCTCTTCAATCAGTTTTACATTCTAGATTTGCTCACCCCGTGAGTCCTTGAACCATTACATGTTATTATGACGCAAAGCACAGTGATTATTGAACAATTCAAAGTGGAAAAGGCACAAAATCTGCACTAACGTTTTGTTAGTCTAATAGTATAACTGCCCAAGTCATATTTTAAAGTTTAAAAAAAAAAATACAATTTCATCTAAATCAGGGACAATGTGATTTGGGCCGATAGCAGAATTTGCCTAAAATATGACAGAGGCAATTATGCTACTAGGCTGAGGATATTTAAAACAAGTACAGGAAACTAAAATACAACCATACACCCATACAACCATCTCTTCATCCGTGTACACACACATAAAAAAAAACTGACGATCGCAGAAACTTTTTTCCAATTTATATACACACAAACATTTTTCAATCTTTCATAAGATCCATATGTGCGTGACCTTGCAGATTCCCTGAGTATGTTCACTACAGCTGCATGATGAACTCAACATCCAACTCAGACTCCTGAAAATACAGAAAAACAATCAGGGTAAAGAACATTATTACTTATATACTTATATATATTATATACTTGTTACTTATACCTGCCACCTTGGGGGCAGGCAAAATGTGGGTGAACAGATTATCCGAGCTGGACCAGGTAGGCCTGCAGACAAGGAAACAGGGGAAGAAATCCCATGATTCATCATTAATAATTGACATTATTACATTTAACAAAACATCAGTACGAAGTACATTGAGAACTAAATTAAAATGTGTTTAACACCAAATATTAACACATATTTCATCTACCATTGTACTTGTAGTTTTGTTGGATTCAGAAAATACTTTGAAAATCAGATATGACACAAAGTACATTTACTGTAATTAGTACCAGAGGTGTTTAGCAGTAAACAATACTTACCTCGTAACTCAGGTGGCTGGTTGTCATCCAGGTAATGTTGGAGGAACTGATGTCTCCTGCTTTGAGTCTAAAAACCTACAAAGAGCACAAATACTAAGAACAGCAGGACTGCATGCAACGTGTGCCACAAATATGACAGAAATGTTACAGTAGACACATAATACCACATAACACCGACGCAATCACAACGCTGGATACAAATACTAGTTATTCTGTTTGAGAACGGGACAAAATGGGTTTGCTAAACGGAACGTGTCGTCGGAGTCCCGTTCGTTTTAAGGCTGTGATGAAAGAAGGGTTTGAAAGTCATCGGTCAACTGATTTGAAATCTGTCTTTGGGCGTCTGTTTCTGGGAGTTCGGGGGATCACTGATAAAGATTTTTGGAGCAATCGAGTTTTGCTTGAAAAGGGTACCTCATATCATGTCACAACTGCGAATTCTTCCGAGTTTAACGCCAGTGGAATGTTATAACGGTCCTTACCGCGGCCGCCAAATCAAAAAGCAGTCCTACCTAACAAGGAATAATTTGACAGTTAAAACGCATTTTTGTGTTGTTTCAAGTGTTTATTAAAAAGCCTTCAAAGGAAAAGCAAATTGTAAATAAAAATCATACATAATGATGCTATATGTTTGGTTTCCGCAAGAGGCTAACACAAAGTGTGAAGAGAAAAAGAACTGTCATGCTTACATGTGCCGGAAAAGAGATTTGTGCACCAACTGCCACACCAAGTTTGGTATTAAAGCACTCCTACACTGTGTTTTTTTTTCCTTTTTAATTTAAAAACTTATTTAGATAAGCAACTTTGATCAAACACCCTGAACGTCTGTCACAGTTTAAGAGGCCATTGATTACAGACTGGAGAGTTAGTGGCCGGTAACACACCGAGAGAAACTCAGCACGAAAGTTTGCATTCCTATTCTGTCATACATGAGAAGGATTTGAACAGGAAAACAAGCAGAGGAACAGAAAATGCATATACAGCTCAGAGGAGTACGTGAATGCACAGTGGATCGTTTGTTATTTTAAGAACGGGGCTGTCTCAAATACAGTATCTTCCAGTAAGTCTCAGGCGAACGCAACGCAATCCGCCATAGACAAGGCCGATGTAAAGCACCACGTGCATCAGCAGACGACGATCTTGTCATATTCTAAACCTGGAGAGAGAGCACACCACACATGTCAAGGATCGTGCTTTTCGCAGGAGGCGCGCAAGATTATAGCGTGATTCTGCTTCAGTTTACGGACTCAACTCGGATTCTGACAAGTGCCTGTATCATTGAATGGGTCTAGGAGGTTGTCTCACCTTGCATTCTGCCCTCCTGGGTCTAATAGCCGGCAAAGCGTTGTGGTTGCGGCGCCTGCGGTGCTTGTGGCGGTTGTGGTGGTGGTGGGAGGGGCCGATCTGAAAGGGGGCGGGGAGCAGCATACATGTGAGACCTGGATGGGGAGAGACGGGAGCGCTCGTAGGAAAAGCCGTTACCGGCCTGCGGTGGAGGTGGCAACTGAGCTCGTCTGATTGGGCTTCGGTCCCTGGCCATGTAGGACGCAGGAGGAGGGGGAGGAGGAGGAGGGGGGCGCCGTTCATAATCTAGGGAACCCATTCCGAGACGTTCTCTAACCATTGCCGAAGGTGGAGGGGGTGGGGGTATGGCGTTGGAGCGCCTGTCATCATAGCCAGGGGCGCCGTATGGATGAGCCCTGAATTTTTCATAGTAATCAACCATCCCATAACCGTCTCGTTCGCCATAACCCCGGTCTGGATACATAGGTCGTCTTGGGGGAGGGGGTGGGGGAGGCGGGTACGCGG
>CAAKHB010003733.1:123785-140688 GCA_901007665.1 Aeoliscus strigatus
GGGTACGCGGACATGTGGCCTCTGTAGAAAGGGTCGGGTTGATCCCCAGGGTAGGAAGGAGGATAATAGCCTCCTCGGCCTGGTGGAGGTGGGTACTCCTCCTCCCCAGCGTTCCATCTGGGTCTGCTTTTCGATAGCTGAACATGTATGCGGTTTCCTGGGAGAGAGAAAAACATTGGCCCTCAAGGACACCCTCGCATATCAAAGTGCTGTCTGGGAGTGGATTGAATGTACTTACCCTGAAACTCTGTGTTGTCCAGACCCTTGATGGCATCCATGGCCTCATCGGAATTGCTCATGTGGACAAAGGCAAACTTCTTCACGATGGCACACTCTGTGACCGTGCCATACTCCTCAAACAGCTCGCGAAGCTCCTGATCAAAGCCCCTTTCAACATTAGCAATATGAAGTTTGACGGGGCCTTGGTTATTTCCTTTGCTCGGCTCCACATTGATGGGCCTGCCGTTTAACTTGTGGAGATGGAGCTCACGTATCGCCTTGGTGGCCACCTTCCTGTCTTCCATATGGACAAAGGCATAGTTTTTGTACTTGGCACATTCTGTCACTGTTCCATACTTGGCAAACAAGGCTTCTATTTCATCCTTCTCAGTCTCCTGAGACAGATTCCCAATGAATATCTTCACCATTGTTGCTCCAGCGTACTTCTGTAAAGAGCAAATGATAGAATGAGTGAACACAGGCCGCCATATACAAACAAACCAGTCAAATAGCAAACGGTTATTTTGTGACGTCACCGCCGGAAAAAGAAAAGGTTGAGGACTAAACAACTCTGCCCAAACATAGCATGTTTAAAGTTTTAGCTGTATTCTTAGCTTCCATTAAACAAACAGCTCAGTGCAGCGAATAGTGTGACGGAACGCTGAGACGTTTCCGTTTTTGGACTTCTTAGCCACACAGCTGTGGACTCAATTCATTCAAATAGGAGCGGTTAGCATGCTAACATTAGCTATCTGTTTTTAGCCATGGCGGCTTCTTTGGCTGGAACAAGTAAAAGCGATCTCATCATAGGAAGTTTAGTTGAAAGACATCGCTAACGTACACGAAAGCGAACGCAGAAGCGACGTAAAAACATACGTACCAATGATCCGCGCCACAACTCAGTCGAAACTCGTCTCGGTCTGACAATACAACGACGCAGTGGAGAGTACCTATAGGCTAATAAATAGGACTGTGATTGGTGGAAGAAAGTGCCAATCATATTTTAAGGGCTCTGGTTGGCTGGTGGGACTGCGACATGGTGGCATCATATCCGGTTTCTGCAACGTCCATTACAACCATGGAAACAGTCCATTGCTGATATCAGATAGACGAACAGACAGACAGGTAGATAGATACTTTAGAGAAATTCAAGAGAAATTCACAGATTATTTTAGGTGATACAGTTTTAGGATTAACAACTAGATAAAAATAGGTCTGTACGTCTTTGACCCAATTTGGCATTTCAACCCAAACTACTTTAAGTTAAAGCCTAAGTATGATTTATTTATTTAGAAAATAGTAATAATAACACGCCCACAGTGCCTTTAGGGGGGCACAGAATAAATGTGTAGCTTTTCCTGAAAGAAACATATGTAGTGTGAATGAGTGAACAGATGAATATTTTTTTTACGGTCCGTCAGCGTGTTTATGTTTACAAGCCAATAGCGATCGGTGCATTGTGAGTTGCCAGACTGGGATGCTCGGCACAGAAGGCGGAGTCTGCGAGTACCGCAGCAGCAGCAGCAGCAGCAGCTTCTCAACTCCGGCGTTATGAATCACAGAGGTAGAATAACCGGAGAGGAGCAAAAAACAGAGTCAGTATTGGTGAATCACATGCTAAATGGTCTCATATTAAGGAGTTCCTTGGCATCAAAACATGTGGAAATGGCGACTTTTCTTCTCCATCGGTAAGAAGCTAACTCTCTAGCTACTAGCTAACTTGTCGGCCAAATCCCTCTTCAACAACGTCACTTGTTTTCATGATGTGACGTTGACCCTAGATATGACAGAACTGGTCGTGAACCATCCATCTCCACACCCAGTAAACGGAGGCGGCTCAGTCCTCCTGCCCCGTCCAGTTTTGCCGATTCACTGTCACCACCGCGGTGAGTGTACATACAGTATATTCCATTTGTATTCACATAGGTCTCATCGACGACCTTGAGCATACTCGGATGTTGTCAAATCATCACGCAAATCCTAATCCTCAACAGGCAGGATGAAAAGAATGAATGATAGCAGGATAGTGACAGGTGGATGCTATAGATATGCCTCTACAGTCATTGATAATGGACAGCAGAGCTAATGTTAAATACTGAAATTTGTAGTAAGCATGACCAGTAAAAGTATACCAACTACCAAAATACCAAAACTTTTCTCCATGCCGCTACTATAGTACATCCTTATTTACTTTGGTATTTATAATTAGTATTAAGTTATTGATGGCTTGTATATTGCTATGTCTCTGTTGTGAGTGCTGGGTAAAGCTGTGGAAAAAAATAATTTAAATTACAAATTAACTTTCTGCAGTTGTCCACCTCCACTGGACTTCTGACTTGTATGTCCAGAAGAGGGAGACACAAGCTAAAAAATAAGCTGGCAGGAATGGTGTTTTTCTTCTTGCAGCATCCCTGCTGATTTACTTCTCAACTAGTCACCATTAAAGGCTTATATCCTCTGGATAATCAGGTTTCATGTTAAGTGTCAAGATAAATATCATCTGGTTAAATGATGGAAAAATATATGGGATGTTTTTTGTTTGCCTGGAGCATCAAACTAGTCAATTAGGGATATTATGGTTCCTGTCTGGATATAAAAGAATACATTCTTTTTCCTGTGTGTCTGTTGCAGATGGGTTTTTTTTCTGTTCACTTGGGATTACTTTGGCTAATAAACAATGTCTTATTGATAGAGTAGGGCTTGACATTCGTCTACTCTGTAGTTAAACGACCTTAAAACACATAAATTAGAAGTACATTGGTGTTATTAGCCCTTCAATACTCGGGCAATAAATTTAAAGGTATCACTAGTGACGTTTCTTTGACATCTATAACCTGGAAATGGAAAATGGATTTCTTGAATAAATTCATTAAAACCCCTCAATTGTGAGCATAAATGATACACTAGGTTATTTTTCGGTCATTATATTCCAAAAACAGTTGTAGAAAATATATACCAAACAATGAAAAGTCCTTTATTGCCATCAGAACATGAGTGAGAAAAGACAAAATCTGACAGTGACGAGTCGAATGTACAACCGGTGCACGCACACGCACACACACACACACACGCACACACACACACACACAGTACACACACAGCCAGAGGTCTTTCAATAGCACATGAGGGATACAATAGGGAATACAGTACTCACACAATGAGGTATAAAGGTACACAGAAACATAGCACATAGGGCTTCATCCTTCACTCGCACACATGCAGATGAACCAAGGTACAAATACTCAAGTGCTCTTTCATACTCTAAAAACACACCATACATGTGAGCAGAGATGTCTACAGCAGCATCTGGGTCATCTTGATTAAATCACACTCTTGTTTATCTGTCGCTCAAAACCTTTGGTCATGTGGAAGCTTGCTTGTCATGCACAATGTCACCCTTGTAACACTTTGTGAGACTGAAACCTGTGAGCGAAGGGAGGGATACGCCTTCGCGACTCAGACCCATCAACAGCAAACGGGCAGGAGAGCAGGGAGGGTGTGGAGATTGACGTTTTTCTCTGTACAAGGCAGAGTTTCTAGTTAGTTGGGACATTCAGTGTGTACATTAGCAGCGAAATCTAGTGAATGAAACAATGGCTTTGTAAGTCAGATTAATAACACCCTTTCTTCATGCACAGAACAGGCACCACCTACTGCTCAGTAACTAAATGCCATGCATTTACCAAAAAAAAAAAAAAAAAGGCCGCAAACTCACAAGACGGAGAAATCAGAGTTCATCTCCAGAGAAGAGGTTGATTTCACTTCAATTTTTTATTTAATATTTTCTAAGATGTGGAAATAGCAACAGAAAAACTTGAGAGCGGTAACCAAGACAACAGTAACAACATGAGCAGAGAGCCATTGAGGATAGAGGAGTCCCTCTCTTACTCTATTTGCCGAACCAAAACTGCCAGGTACAAGACAGACATCGTGCGTGTTTATTCTGCTGCTGTCCTCCAGTTTGTGCCAAGCAGGTGACCACACCGATGTGCAGCTTGCTCTTCCACACCCGGTGCGTCCGCCCTGTTTGTACCTGTAGGTCTGTGTTTCACGTGGCTCTCATCTCATTTGAAGCTGTCCTAATCCCACAGTCCGCAGTCTCCAGGCCCTCCCCCACTTAGCAGCACACGTCCCAGAAAGGTGGTCGCCCTTGTGTGCATTCGGAACTGCGCACTGAAGTGGTTTGTCAAGACACTAGTGTGGCTGGAAGCAAGCACGGTCGCCCCCGTCCGACACAGAGAAACAGGCACGGTGTAGTTCTCTTTACGTCTAAATCTATGGTTCAAGTCTGGTCTCAGCCTGTCCTGTTGACTAGGCTGTACGGGCGCCACCCTGGACCCATCAGAGACCTAAAACAGGAGAGAGGAGGAGGTGACGCGTCACCTTGCACCCCTCGCACCAGTCGGTGGTGACGCCACACCATGTGACGCGCCAAGGGCTGTTACATTTTGTTGCTTCACTCCTCCTAGTTTGTGGTGCCCAATATCTCAGCGGCGCAAGTACGCACTCACACGAGTGCACCGACTCCCAGCACTCTCCTCAGCACTAGGACCTTGAATTTTTCGTTTGGCACCAGACCTTTGCCTTACGCATGTTGGCCAGCCACTTCTTTCGTCACTCTTATCATTGTTTTACTCAGCGTTCTGTTTCCTCAAAAACCCAAAATAAAACATAAAACCCTTCCTGCTTTTCTTCCTCTCAGAAAAAAAATGTTAATTGAAAAACTCAGGTTTTTTTTTTTTCTTTTTCAAATTCAAGGCACAAAGTCTGTCGATGAACCAGTCGGTCTGTCTGTCTCCACTCCCAGGTTCAGAATCAAGAACACTGCGTCATGTCGTCTACTGGACATTGCTCGCTTACGACAGCTTACATCTCTCACATCGGCTGCACTTTAACACTGTGAAGAGACGCGTCTGTTTTGGTTGAGAGAGCGACCACCGAGTCCAAAACCAGTGATAAACAATGAACAAAACAGAAAAAAAGACACAAATAGAGATAACCGTTTCGACAAAAAAAAAAAAAAAAAAAAGTCTAGTCCTGTTTCTTGTGTTTCAGTATTTCTTTAAAATCAAGTCATATCCACCAGCTCTTTTTGGCAAGCTAGTTGTTTTTTTTTAAATAAGCACTAAGTACTGATAGATAGGATAGCATACACCGTTAACGTGTTTTTAAGTAGATGCGTTTGTTGTTTTTTTTGTACTTTTTCACTCTCATAGTATGAATTCAGGTATTTTGTCAGGTACTTTTCACTCATCTGTTTAAGGTTTAAGTTAATGCAAGCAGGGACAGAGTTTGCCATGGAGTCTTGCTCGAGACGTGGGTTCGCGAGGGGTGCAGCCGCCTCATTACGAGACCCCGTTGACCAAGGTTAGAGTCTCGCCGGCCGGGGTAATGCCTTTGCTGGGAGAACGCTTGGAGGGTGTTCGCTCGTCCTTCTTACTGCTGGTCCCGTTCTCCTGTGGAGGCCAAAATGTTAAAACAATCAGATTGATGAAGAAACCGGAGTCAGTCTGTTAGCTAATGTCTGTAACTTCAAGTTCAGGTGTCATTTTCCAGATGCACACATACACACGGGGATTATTAAAAAAAGAAAAAACAAACAGCCAGTTTACCTTCGGCTCTGGGCCCACGTGGTTTTCCTTCTGGGGAAGGTTCTGTCTGCTCTGGGACTCCGGACGGGATATGTAGTCGGCAACAGTCACTGAAACATGAACAACTGTCAGCTGAAACCCTGGTGGGGGCACATCGGAGCTCCTCCATCACCACTCACCACTATCAGTCGGCTGTCTGTCACGGCTGGCGGAGCCTCCCTCTGGGCGGGTGCCTCGGTTGCGGCGGCGGCGGCTCCGGTTGCGGCGCTGAGGTCGGGCCTCTTCATCTGCCAGTCAGACAAGGAAATGTGAGCATCTCTGCTGGTCGTTTTTTTTTGGTTGGGTTTTTTTTGTGAGGTTTCTCACCCAGTCCGTTCTCACTGGGGCCTGCCTGGCTGTCTGACTCTGCTGCGGCGTCCATCACACTGGGCTCCTGGTCGTTGCGGCGGCGGCGGGAGCGTCTACGGCGCTCTCCTGCCATGCCTTCACTCAGGTCTGTCTCAGCCAGGTCCCCCTCGCCCTCCAGCAGGGCGTACGGATTACTGTCTGGGTCTCTCAGCACTGGAGAGGCCACATCACAGTCATTCCCTTTGCCTTCCCTCTAACATTCCACATGTTTGAGATTCGGCACATTTGAACGCTACTTCGATAAAAGTTCCGTTCAGGTACCTGAGCTGATGGAGTTGGAAGGCTTGGACCCAGGTCCACCACGACCTCGTCCAGCATTTGTGCCTCGGCCCCTGCCACCCCGTCGGGAGCCTCTCTCCTCTCCGCCAATGCCACGGGGCCTCTGCTCTCGCTCGCTGACGTCCTCCGACTCAGAAGCATTGGACAGTTCAGAGTTTGTGCCTGGATGAAGCAGAGACAAACAACACCAATGAACATTTTTTCATAAAAGAAGACATGAGACAGAACTGATGAGAGGAAAAAGGCTCCCACCGTATCCAGAGTACTGGCTGTTGGAGGCCCTGCGCCCTCTGCCGCGACCCCCGTAGGTGCGAGAGGTGTGGAGAGAGTTGCTGCTCTCATCTGTCAGATAGCCCTTCTCCCTATCGACACCGGGTGCCCCTGTTCGACTGGGAGGTCCGCGGTAGCCCACTCCGATCTGACGGAGCTGTTCGTCAATCTGGAGACGTTCCAGGCGCAGCTGCTCCACCTCCTACAGGACATGGGCGGTAATGACACGTTAAATAACGTTTTATAGCCCCAGCATGAGGTGTCTTTTATTTTAGAACAGAATTAAGTCTCATTCCACCAAAAACGGCCTTTTAACAAAGGTGGTAATATGGTAAAAAGGGGATCAGCTTCTAGAAGCTGCTGAAGGAGGATAAACTGTCGAATTCTGGGGCGTGCCGTAGATGGACACTGGCATGTGGCAGCAGTGTGCTGACAGCAGTTCCTCTGGTGCTGCAGTGGTAAAATGACTGTGAGGAGGGGGTCTCACTTCACAGTGACAGCTGCCTCCACCAACAACAGCTGAACCTCCAGGGAGGCGGCAAAAGGCGTTGTGAAAGAAGTGAGGCAAGTCGGGTGTTATTTTTGGACGCTGAGGGTCCAGATAGCTGTAATCTACACTCCAGCGTACCCTTCACCCCGTCTCAGAAAGAGGTGCTATTTAAAAAGCACATGAGGTAAGGACAAAATGAGGTGCACTCAGCAGCTTTTCCTATGTGGTACAGGGTGGGAGGGAGACAGGTGACCAATATGAAATTACCCTGTGCACAGACCCACTGTGCACATCACATGCATGAGGGGTGCTTCAAGGAAACACATTTCCTTTGAAACATTCTGCGAGTAGCTAGCGGTGTCTTACTTAACCCTTTAACACCAACAGCATCATTGCTGCTACACTCATGTTCGCATAATTTGGAGTGCGGCGTGATGACATGCGCTGTCACAAAACGTTGAAAGGTTCCTGCTGCACTCTAGTGGAGGGTATACAACACTGACCTGGAGATAGGAGACGTGGTACTCCAGCAGAGCCTGGGCATTGCTGATGTTCTCTTTGGTTCCCACAAACACAAATGGAACCATCCCCTGACACACACACACAAGAGAGAGAGAGAGAGATGCAGAGTTAAGTGTTTTTAAGGTAAGTGGATGATGATCACTGTAAATACGCAGCCCCATTGTTGGGGGGGAGTGGTCATTGCCATGGAAACTTTCATTTTTATAAAAAAAACAAAACAACAACATGCGTAATAGTAAAGTCACGAAATACAGAAAGCACTCTAATAAATCAACCCCCTCAGAGACTACCCGCTGACCCCCAGCCCCTCTACCCCCCACCAAAAAAAAACCTGCAGTATGCTCAAAGCAAAGAAAACTGAAGTGCAGCACACGGCAGGAAACAAAGTATCAGAGCAGACAGCACATGTCTACACTGGGCCTAAGTTTCTGGAGAGTTTGGGGGGGTGGGTAAGGGACTGGGAGACAAGCCGAATGGTCCATTCACCTCTTTGCTGCTGGTAGTGTCGTCCCTGCCTGCCCCTTGCCTGCCTACCTCCTCCCGGGGAAGCTTTTTGTCATTGTCTCCCTCAATCCGGACACGCACCACGCCTGATTTGTCCACAATCTCCTGTATGACTTTGCCATTTTTCCCGATGACTTTGCCTGAAAAACAAGCGTGGTGAAAGAAGGGGGGGGGGTTTGCTGTAAGAAGTGATACGCTCCAGTGAAAAATAAAAAATGGGATCCCGTTTTATGCCCTCTGGAATGTTTCGTTGCTCACTCACCTACTAGGTTCCTGGGTACCTGAAAGTAGTCTTCTTTGAACTCCAGATACTCTCTGGCCTGTTTCACTGCCTCTGGGGTCTGAAACGCAGGACAACGATGTCAAACAAAGTGGTTCATTCTGGTTCATGGAAGCTGCGTTATCAGACAGCACACCTCTCCGTAGATCCTAAAAGTACAGCTCTCCTCCTCCAGCTCAATCGCCGTCACACCGGGCACCTTCCGAGCCTGCTGGATGTTGGCGCCATGAGAGCCGATGGCGAGGCCCATCAAGTCCTCTCTGACGCGGACCTCCTCCTGGTACGCTGACGCTAACTGCTTACTCGTCTGGGAGCGGAAAAAAAACATAGGTGTGTTTAGAAGAAACTTCGAGAGTCTGAATTGGCGACTGTTCAGAGTGTTTACCTCCAAATGTTTGGTGGCTTCTTCGTTACGGGACATTAGCATGAGCTTGGTGCGGATGCTGCGGAAATGCATGTCACTGAGAAGGGTCGCACGCTTTACAGTGGTTTCATTTGTCGACTGTGAAGATAAAAAGAAGATTCATTTGAAACTGCAAAAATAATCAAATCCTTCTTCAGCATCCAAGAATGTTTGTCGCAGTTATTACGTCCATATGTTATCACAGAAAGACTGATATGTAAAAAACATGACAGACAACTGCACTGAGAAGTACTAACCAACACAATGAGTTCATGTGTTTGGGCACTGTAGAAGATGCAGTTGGCGCCGATCGCTTTCCTGAAGTCTTTGTGGATGTTGTCATTTGCACAGCTGAAGATAAGAAAACAATCCACAGGAGTGTTTGCTTTATTATTCATTTGGCAGCAGCAGTCTGTCATATTCCCTCTGCTCTCTGAATACTTTGAGTATTACAGGAAAACACACCTGTCAGTGGCTAAATAGTGCCCCAATTATATTTATTATTATCATTTAGATCTATATAGGGCTTTTTGACCCCTAAACACAAAGAAAATAGGTTGAAAAGTACTGCAATCACCCTTTAATGTATAAACATATCTCTCAAATGATGGGTTCATAAATACAAGAGCTATGTAGAGTTTGTAACATGATGAAGTAAAGACACTTACATGTCCCTCAGGTCCTCTGGCACAGGGATGGGGACTTTGTGGAAGGAGTTTCGAGAGGAAGGGCTGTTGGGGTTGAGGGGCCTTATGCGCTCCGCTGTGACGATCTCGTTGTATGTTGCGTCACACGCAGCATATTCAATCACATAGAACTGAAAAGGCCATGATAGGACAGACACAGTAGACAAAAGAGCAGTGCTTTCACCATGTACACAAACCATGAATCAACTGTCAAATCAGTCACAAAATGGATCTTTCCATCTTGTCAGTGTAGCAACAGTTAATCCTCATATTCATTTTCGTGGGAAAAGCATGTAATGACACAAGTAAAGGGCATGGCAGAGTCAAATGCACAATGCCATTCAGAAATGGAAGAAAAGGCTGAGGGGAAGAGCAAGGGAAGCAACACGATGAACGGCACACACGCCACGCTCAAAAGGACAGAATTAAAGCCATCAGTCAACACGAGTCATTCCTGCAGGCTCTTATCAGACCGCCCCAAATAACCGCGCTACACGAGCAGTAGCAACTCCCCCGGCATGGTCGCCCCTCAGAGCTGTCCTTTCCATATCCCACTGACCCACTGATTCCACCTGCATCTTATGCTGGTGTCTGGGAGCCTTTCCGGCATCAAATTAGATTCAATGTTTCTACACTTCCCCTTGTTTAATGGAACGTGGAGCGAAGGCAAAGAGGACACATTTAGAGATAAGCCGGGTTCTCATAAAATATTGTTAAGCACCAGTAAACCACTAAACCACACCACCTAACAACTGATTACTACAGATTAGAATCTGTATCTGAATCAGCAAAAGTGTTATTCTCCTGCTCATATGTATTTCAAAGATTGTATTACCTCTCCCTTCATCATCCTGACCCGAGCCAGCCACCAGCCACATGGCTCCTGTTCGTTGGCTCTGGAGTAAACCTGGGAGTAAACACACAGTGAAAGAGTTAGTTGGATATAGATCCACCCAGTATTAGGCCTGTACTGGCTGTCATACACAGAGGAAGTGCTTTACACATCAGATAGTAAGGGAACATGGCAAATGGCACACTGAAGTAAATGGCTGGGCCAACCTGTCATAATGCAAAGGCACTGAGATGTTGAACAGCCTTAAAATGCATATGCTCATACACTTGTCTCCCCCCACTGGTTGGACATGATATATGCAATATTATAGTAATAAATTCACACATTATACTTTCGAGCACCCATCAGCCACGTGTTATCCTGACTATAGAAAAGACGGATTTTTTGGTGATTCAGAAGCCTGAAGATGTCAGTCAGTTGTCGGCAGTACACAGTAGTGGGGAACTAATGTTACCTTTTTTGAATGCTATTACAAATACACAATACACGTCCCCGGATCTGCCAAAGAATTTTATCTCCAGTGTGCACTGCTCAAATCAACCACCCCTAAAAGTGTTGCTGCCCTCATATACATTTTATAATTATGTATATTACATACCTTGTATTGGTGTACAAATTTCTGTTTGCCATTTCATTCTTTTACTCTAATTTATAGCTCTTCTTAGAATTATTGTGCTATTGAGAGAAAGCCACTCACAGTTTCGTTGCACCTGTGTACAGTGACAAAACAATTCTGACGCCAGTGAAAACTGCGTCACGGTGATTCATGGCGATGGGTCTTACCTCCACCTCCTCTCCTTCGCCAATTTCTTTGTGGTAGTCGGATGGAGGAGGCAACCGCACATCGCTGAAGGGCAGCTGTCTCTCTGGCTGCCAGCTTTGGCGAGACAGAGACAAAACAACAAACACTTCAGAGTCAACTTACAGACACTTACACAGCAGGCTAGAGAGCTCTTTTTCCCTCATGTGCATGGAAGTTAACGTTCAACGACCAGGGAAACAGGGGGTGATGATGTTCAGCACATGACCTACACATGCACACGCCATCACAAAATGACGTTTCATTGCCACATTAAGAACTCCAGCCACTTCAGGTCACACTAGACAACAAGGCAGGGCCTTACTGTTCATTCAAACACTTTCTAATACAACCAGTTACTCCAACACCAACATTTCCGCAGGGAAAGTACAAGGGGGGGTGGCATTTAGGAGTCATCCCAAAAACAGCACAGGGCACCATACTGCTACCCCTCCCTCCCTGCATACCTTGGGTGGGTCACTATATTTAGGGGCACCCTGCTCTGCACTCTCTGAGCCACGTAGATAAAAAAGGTCCAGTGGGAAGAGTGAGCAGGGGTGGAGGAGGAGGAGAACGGTAGGTGTGGTAGGTGGGGCTACGAGTATCGGAAACCATGCCATCCAAGTGTTAGAGACGTGTACGGACAGCTGCATTCCAAGCACAGGTGCTGGAGAGGACAATTTTAAATGCCTGAGTGACGCACCAGCCAGAACCAGTCGTGGTAACTCTCAATGGCTGCAACTCAGGCTTTCATTTATCTATGTGAGGACAACTTCATTCATAGCAGCAGGAAAACCAGAGACGTTATAACTTACTTGTTTTCGAATACAATCGTAAGGGAGTCATCGTGGACATCTTTGATGTAACCCTAGAAGGAAAGCAGAGACAAAGCATTTTATTCCCATGAATCAGAGTCAGAGAACATGTATTTGCATGGAATAATACAGTCAGCTGTGCTAGACCAACATAGGGACTGAAAGACAGCATCTAGGGCTTTGTGGAAGAAAGACATCACACTGTTGACACAATTATCTGGCTGTGAAGTCAGTGCTGGAATAAACTGACGAGGAGAACTGACTCCTCTTGACAGGACAGGCCGCCTGGAAATCACACACATACACACACAGAAAGAGAAAGGGCCTGCATTCTCATTTCTTTGAGTGTAAGAAGACTGGAGTATTGCAACAGGCATTTTCACGGGGTATACATCATTAAATGATACGCTAGACAGACACATTCCAACAGAGCCGTATAAAATGTTGCTGGCCCGTTCTTATCAGATATAAGTTTGTCATGGCGTGCCATTATTTTGGACCAACACAACCGGCATTGAGTAATGATGGGACAGTATAAAATAAGTCGGGTGTGGCATGTCTCTCAGTGTGCCACATTGCCATATAAAGGGACAGAGAGATAGTGTCCCTGTTAGCAGACCCCCTGTTAGGTGTGAATTTACCTACTGGAAGGCCCTTTAACTGGTGTGTAAATGTGAAATGTAAACTGTACACCTTACACATTACAAGAATTGATTCATCAGCACGGTGTGGTGATTACCAATGACTCCATACTCCATAGTGTCTTTGAAGGCCTGTCAGTGGCCCAAACCTGTCGTCTAGCTTTTACCACTTGTAGGGCAGCTGTCACGTTTCTGCAAAAGAGATTCTAAAGGAAAAAGTGCTTTTCCACAAATAGCAAGAGGTCAAATCAGGAGACAGCTGCATGACCAATTACTATCAGGTCAAAAAGCGGGCAAGC
Source organism: Aeoliscus strigatus (assembly GCA_901007665.1). NCBI lineage: Eukaryota > Metazoa > Chordata > Actinopteri > Syngnathiformes > Centriscidae > Aeoliscus > Aeoliscus strigatus. The sequence continues at coordinate 136,845 of CAAKHB010003733.1, forward strand.
CCTCTTTCTGACACAGCATGGCAGGGTGTACGTAGGGGGGTGTGGGCAGTGATGCTGTAATGACACTACTTCATTCTTACCTCTGGCCAAAATCTACATGAAGGGCCATGTGGTGACTAAAATGCGAGTAAAGCCTCTTCGTCTGACAAAAAACATTTAGCGGAAAGATCGCTAGAGATAATTGACCCTACATGTTGGGAATGTATTTGACAGTATCCACATCAGTGCTATACTTACAATAAAAGATGTCTCATTAAAGTGTTGTCTGAAATGTGCCTGCTGCTGCAAGAGGCAAAGCTATAAACGGGACAGAATGCCATTTTCCTGACAGGTGCTGTACAGCCTTGTCAGGCTCCTGAACATAGTCTCGATTCATAGCTTTAACAGTAACCATTAAATGTACCACACAAAGGTGAAATGAGGTGCACTCAAGTAGCCTTACACCCCGCGACAATCACAACAGAAATTGATACATTACATCCATCTTCTCCATTCAAGGACACTGTATTTACTGAAACAAGACATAAGGAATTTCCACACTATGTTTAAGTATTCTCATCCAGCAAACGGCTGGGAAATAACTGATGTCAAAGGGATGAATGGAAATTGCTCATTCATGCCAGACTCAAACTGTCACCCAGTAAAACAGAGTGACAGGTGAGGTAGCATAAGGCGGGTAAATATAGGCTCATCTCTAAACCACCATGTAGTTTGAGGAGAGAGTCTGTCGGCCTGCTGCTTGCCTAAAGAAAGATGATGAGCACATGGGGAGAGGAATACATGAAATTAAATAAATACATTTACAAATTGGAAGGTTATGATGCAAAAGCAGCAACGTTATCCCAGCCCCCAAATGACATGGTAAAATTCTAAACGTATCTTTATTTTAACAGTTGATCAAGACTAAATTCATACAGTTTATACCTCAAATGTGTACAAGTTGACGTGAAGTCACAGGTGCAACCAGACCTGAAACCACGTGTCAGGATGACAAAGTGAATATAGTTCTTAAGAAAATTGGCTGGAACTGAAACAGAAAACGACATGTTCTTTTCGGAAGTTCAGTTTGAGTAAGTTAATGCAGTAAAAGAACCTAAACATGCAAGTATGTTCTTGATTATAAAGTATGAACTTTTTCAAGACTGATACAAGGACACATTTCTTCAAGTTATAAACACCACGATACCGATATGTCGATTGAACATTTGAGTCCGCAAAACAGCGTGTCATAAATTATTGTTTTATTAGACGTTAAGTATTTAAGTGTACGGGATAAAATTGTATTGACAATTGCTATAAAACGAACGAATATTAGCTATACACATTGATGACAAGTGTGCCTAGCTTACCGGCTAACTGTAGCTAGCTACGCACCCCACAATGGCCAAAGCAACTGGAACGTAAACCCACCCCCTGGTCCTGAGCTAACGTTAGCAGAGTGTGTGCTAGCTAGGGCTGGGTGGAACGGAGCGATACCAGAGACGTTTCTCACGAAACAAAACTTTAACCGAGACAGACAGAAACTACGACTGTCGCCAGGTTACCTTGTAGAAGGCCCCATTCGAGCCGCGAACTTCCACAGCCACCCCGTCCATACTTGTCGGTAGATCCCCACGGCTGTGCTTGTCTGTAGCCGGGACGACTCCCTGCGGGTCCGGTAACGTTACCACCCCCAGCTTCGCCGGCCCTTCGCCGCTCTCCGGCCGCTTGTGGATTTCCAGTGTTTCGGGTGGAGGGAGAGGGGCAGAGGTGAAGGGGTTGGGGAGATGGGTGTGATGTTGTCAACTAAAGCAACGCAGGCGCTTTCTCCGGGAGCAGCCACTTAGGAAGCTCCGTTGTCCGCTTTCGTCTGCAGGGGTTCGGTGCTGGCGAGCTGAAAGCACCGCCACGAGCGATGGTGGGGAAAATCGAGCTCCTGATGCTACGGTCGGACGATGCTAGCCGATGGATAATTAGCTGGGAGGCTAGCTATCAACACCTTGATCCCGTCAGTTTTCGGGGATGCTAGCTGGCTAGCATTTGATAACCTGTCTGCGTTTGTTGGTAGTGAGTGTGGCGCAGTCGTTGCGTTGAATAATTGCAGACGCCGCTATTGGGGGTCGTTCCTTCAATCTGTTGTACTATTTCCAGTGGCGTTCCGTCCCCAAAAAGCGTTTGAGATGCACCACCGCCCGGCGACTCTTACTCCAACTACTATTCCCTTCCAACACACGCCGACAGAGTGAATCAGTGAGGGACTGAATGACCTCAAACACCCCACCCCTCCATAAGAAGGACCCGCCCATGAAAAAATTAGGGCCTGTGATTGGCCAAAAAGCTCGCAATCATGTTTGGCATTCGTCTATTGGTGAAAAAAATAAGGGTTGGTCAATAGGCACGACCAATAGAATCCCGAGAGTTGCATCCGAACACAATCCATTGGTTTTACCTTTTGTCAATTATAATGTTCCTCAAACTGACTGGCTCTCATATGTAATTTTGCCCACTCATTGATGAGTGAGGATCACCAGCCATTGTGTAAACAGCACCGTAGTGAAGTTATTGCACATATTACTCACTATGTTGAATAAAAAACACCCATCTAGAACATAAAAAGGAAACATTTTATTGGCCAATATTAATTGGCAAAGTTGTATGTGTATGTACGTTATCAGGGTATGGCTTCAAAATCACCAGATATGCAGGACCAAGCAGACCGGTTTTTCTGACCGGTTGGTGCAAGGAAACAGCTGTGAGAAGCACAGAGGTCATGGGTCACAAAGTAGTACCCACAACCGTAGAAGCCATGTGGGCTTGGGATGTTTAGGACCCTGACCCTGGCATTATATTCTAATATATTTTGATACTAATTTTTACTTCCTGCATAAATGTTGCAAATAATGAGGTATAACATTTATTGATGCGTGTTAGAAATAATTAAAATGTCCAGTTAATTATGTGTTAGTGTAGGGCGTTCCTGAAGGAGGCCGCGCCTCTTTCAGACAGGGATTGGCTGAGTTTAACACGTGACCTAGTTATTCTACCCAATAGAATTCCTTTCTACAAATGCGCGCTAAGTGATCCAGGAAGTACACTTCGATTTGCTGTGTAAAATTCTACAGTCCATAAATAGTCAAACAAACAAAAACTGCGCAGTTAATCCAGATATGTCCGCCGGTTCAGAGTCTGTAAATGTCCCGGCACTTGGGAATGCAGACGGTCTGTGTCAACAAGGTGAGAAAAGAAGATATAACCGTTATTTCCGTAGTTGAGCTGCTGACTTAAAATGACTTATGTTGGCCTTTACGTTTGTTTACGTCCGAACTATAGTGAAAGTAACGGTACATATCTACATTAGATGTGCTCACACACAAAAAAAATTGAACGAATGAATGAACGAAGCAGCCTGTTCCGATGAAGGTGATTTGTATTTGTTTGGGTCTCTTTCCCTGCCGCCCAGTGTTGGCCTCATTCCCATTGTGTGACATGACAGAGGAGGACCTGACCCAGAACCCCCAGTTCTGTGAACTCCTGGCAGCTTTGGCACAACATGTGGATGAAACCGGACTCACTGCCCCACTAAAATCAGAGCTGGACAAGGTATCAGCAGCCATTGCATTCACACTGGCATAAAAAAAAATCCAACATTTGGCATATTTAAGTCAAAGCACGTACTGCTTTACAGGTGTGTCTTCTTCTTCACTGACCCAATGTGCCTTTTTTCTCTAGGCTGAGCAAAAACTGCAGAACCAGCGGCGCCTCTGGCTGCGCTTGGAGAGCCTCCATAAGGCACTGCAGGAGATGATACAGGACCACTGTGTCAGGAAGCACCATGCCATTGTCCCCCCTGACCAGAACATGGTAC
>CAAKHB010003734.1:0-14306 GCA_901007665.1 Aeoliscus strigatus
CAACGGGTAGTGAAGGTTCCCATAACAAAAACCATCATCATTAGATTTAGTATGTGATGTGAATGCAACAATTACATTTTACATTAGGCACTTTCATGAACTATTACACAAAATATCAACTCACCAAAATGTAGAATCAGTGGGAGCTCTGGGCTTGTTTTCCAGCAACTAGACGGTCCCATCTGGTCCAGTCTACTCCGTAGTCTTGTTTCTGTCCTTCGTGTTCGTTTTTTGTTCTTTCAAAATATTCTTAGGGCTTCTGTTTCAATGTTGGTTGTTTTGTCTCCATGTGGCGGCGCAGTTTTCATGGTTTCATTAGCAAGTCTCTCACCGCATGTTACACAGGGTGGGTGTGGGGTTTGTGGATCACCTGTTGATGAATCCGGAACTCAGGTGTGAATCTTGGTAGTTTCTTTTAAATGTAGCTTTTTTTTGTAGGCAGTCTGTGACCCTTCTGCTGTCTCCTCGTTGTATCGTTTACCCTTTCCCGAACAAACCCTCCGGTGAACTCTGTTTCTGCCTCATTTTTCGGGGGCTAGCTTTCATTGCTGATGCAGGAGAAATACGCGCCAACGAGTCAAGTGCCGAAGTTAGGCGAGGGCGGAAGTGGTTGTCTTTCAAAATAAGACAACCGGAAGCAAAAACATTTTAATATATTTTAATCACGATTATTTATTCTTATCTATTATTATTATTATTATTATCTATTCTCTCCCACTACAAAATGATCCACGGACCGGTACCGGTTCGGGGCCCGGTGGTTGGGGACCCCTGACCTAGTGGATTATTGATCTGTGATCGGAAACAGAAGACAGGAAGCCCCAGGATGTGGCAGGATGTGGCAGGATGTGGCAGGATGTGGCAGGATGTGGCGTTGTGTCGCTGACACCTCATGACGCCGCCCCTGAGTGTTGCCGTGTGTTTCCTGCTGCAGGAATCGAGAACCTGTACGAGAGGGCGCAGTGCATCCACAAGATCCTGCTGGGCGTCCCGAGGGCGACACTGGTGGTGATGCGCTACCTGTTCGCCTTCCTCAACCAGTGAGTGGCCGCTCGCACACAATCGCGATTTCCCCTTGTGGGTTAACCCCTTAACCCTGACGGCATCGCCGTGGATACGTTTTGTGCTAGCATACGTTTGAGTACAGTAATTACACAACTTTTTGGGGATAGTATTTTCCTGTAGGTCGAGAACGCCGCAAAAGTTCAAAATGTTACAAAGAATATTTGTCTTATATCTAATCAAAATGTCAAATTTCTTGTTAGAATATCTCACCTGAAAAGTAACCAGTTTTTAGACAATTTTCACTTGTTTCAAGCAAAAGAAAGTTTCTCCTGTGGCAGTTTTTTCTGCTGATTTCAAATGAAAATTGTCTAAAAAAGAGACTTTGTCAGCTGATGTGTCTTATTTCAATGGTAAAGAGATTTTATGTCTAGAAATTAAACATTTTGATGAGAAATAAGACGAATATTTTTGGTAAGATTTTGAGTTTGAGTTTGAGTCTCTACCTATGAGCTGGGAGGAGAAATAATCAGTCGGTTCCTGAAAGTACCACTTCACATCCAAGTTGCTGTCATTACGGTAATGACTCGCCAGCTTCCAGCCAGAGAGGGAATGGGATTACCGTAATGACAGCGACATGGCTGTTCTCAACTTTCAGGATCCAATGGACGTTTTCTCCTTCTCTGGGGAGAGGAACAGAGTGACATTTGTCAGCTCTCTGGAGCCGTGTGTCGTTTGCTGACAGAGAAAATAATCATAGCTAGCGCTAGTGGGTGTGAGAGGGTTAAAAGCTGGCGGTGGGTGTGAGAGGCCGTCGCCCGCTCTGAAGCGAAGTGAACACTTACAGCACGAGGAGATGAGAACAGCTCGTTTGTCTCCACGGCCTCTCAAACAAATATAGAATGAGTGAGTGAGGGAGAGGGTTGGGGGGGGTGATTCGCAACTGTGTTTTTATTAGCACGGCTGTGAAGAGCATTCGGCTTTAGTGTTATTAAACCAGGAGAATCAAAATATTTGGACAGACATGATTTCACGTCAGGTCAGGAGCATTGGTTCTTTACTGAGCGGCACGTACGAACCGGGATTTGGAAAAAGTGCAGCATGACGAACGGAATGGGGCTTTCTCCCACAGAACTTGAATGCACCACTGGTGAAGACGTTTTAGATGTTTTAGAGTGAAGAGAGAACACGCTAGCAGACGGGTCGAGACACTCGACAGGACTTCTGCTCGTCTCATGCCGCCCTCGTCCCACAGCCTCTCCAAGTACAGCGACGAGAACATGATGGACGCCGGGAACCTGGCCATCGTGTTCGGCCCCACCCTGCTGCCCACGCCGGACACGCTGGACCAGGTGGCCTGCCAGGCGCACGTCAACGAGGTCGTCAAGACCGTCATCCTGCACCACGACAACATCTTCCCCGACACCAAGGAGCTGCCGGGACCCGTTTACGAGACATGTATGACGGGAGACCAGTACTGGTGAGACGGCCAGCGTCTGTCAGTTCCTAACAACCCCCCCTTTAATCTACGTCAGTGATCAGCACAGAACGAATACGGGCGATATGAGCTATACACACACACACAGAATTCTTACATTTTTATATCATGTATTCATTTGTTTTATGTTTGTTATATATACACATATATAATTCTCCATTTTTTTAAAATCTTTTATTTGTATCGATCTATGTATTTATTTTATTTTAAATCAAAGCGAATCCATATCTACTTCCTTGTCAGTTTCAGGTAAAACATTTTCAAGAAAAAATCTCAAATTCATTTTAAAGAGTGAGAGAGAGGTAAATTACTCCGCAGCTAATCACAGGTCACATGGCCACGTTACTTGCTGTCGGTCGACAAACGGAGAAGAAGCCGCGCCGCCTCTCGTCTTCCCTTTGTTCCCGCTCTGAACCAACTGTCTCCTCTTCTTCTCTGCAGCGAGAGTCCGTTCAGCGAGCCGGGAGCGTTGGAGGAGACGGAGCCCGACGCCGGCACCGAGACCCAGACCAGCGATGAGGGTATGCGCCCGCGACCTCTGACCTTCACACACAATCACACAGCAGGTCTCCATGCCGCCGCTCAGCGCTCCCACTCCCCTCGTCTCTCGGCTGGAAAGAGAGAGGGGTTGCCATGGCAACAGCGGCCATGCAGCCTTCTCCAACTACATCCCTCCTTCCCTCCCCCAATTCTCCATGTGAATTAATAGAAACAGGTTGTGATGCTGATTGACAAGTTCACGCCCCCCCCCCACACCACCTCCCCCCTCTTCCTCCCTCCATCTGAGCAGAGAACGAGGCGGTGGAGGCCGTGGCGAGGTTCGACTACGTGGGCCGGTCGGGCCGGGAGCTCTCCTTCAAGAAGGGAGCGTCGCTGCAGCTCTTCCAGCGCGCGTCACATGACTGGTGGGAGGGGCGCCACAACGGCAGCCAGGGTCTGGTGCCTCATCAGTACATCGTGGTGAAGGACAGGCGAGTGGCGATGGTTTAAACACACAGAGAAGTGGTTGGTCGCAGCAGCTGAGGGTTGATAGTTCCAGAAAAAGATTTTGCAAAGATTCGTTCATTTCACAGCTCAGCTTAGTGTGGCCGTGAACTGCTGCGGGTGAATCTGATTCTCCAAATGACAACACGCAGTCACTGAAAACCAAACTTACACTTACACCTGAAACGGTGTTGCCAATTTAACGCAGATCTAGCGACTTTTTCTGGAGGTATTGAAGACTTGTGGTCTTTTGAGACTGAAGTGAATCATGAATCAATGAATCATTTTACTGATTCAGGCCATGTCCACACGTACCAAAACAATGTTTTTTGGTACCTTATGAATATTTCCATGCGAATGGATCCATTGTAAACGACTGGACAGGCTGTGGTTCATCCTCCAGGTCTGTAGGTGGAGCTGAGATTCACCAAAAAACAGAAGAAGAGACGTTGGTTTTTGACCGGAAATGAATCCCAGAGTTACTGCAACAGTAACTCTGTCGCTTGAAATAAACAAAGACAAACACTGGGAGCAGGGGACAAACACATTTTTTCCGATTCAATGCGGCGCTACGAGACACTGATGTAGAAACACACAGGACTTAAAACAGACGACACAGAATGGACATTGGTGGCGGTGTTATGAGAAGAGGTCAAAGGTCAGAGACGGAGGAAAGTGGAAAAAAGTGCGTTTACAGGATCCATTTGGACACATGAGAGCGTTTCCATGGTGACGTGACACCTGCCCAGTAGTGGCTAATTAGCAGCGACGGACCTGAGAGGGTTGATCACCAGGCTTATCGGATGCAGCGAGTCGATCGGTTGACTGACGATCTGTGTGCTCGCTGGCTCCAGGGCCGACGCCATGTCCGATACTCTGAGCCAGAAGGCCGACAGCGACAGCAGCAGCACCGACGACAAGAGGTCCACGAGAGATCTGTGCTCGCCCACGGACATCCGGCCGCCCGAGACCTACAACAGGTCCGTCATGTAAGACGTCGTCCGTGATCGAGCCCCGGTCCTGACCAGTCGGCCGTCAGGTCACGGTGTTACTGTCGCTTCTTTGTCTTCAGCCACCGGAGGAAGCGAACCGACGGTTTGTTCCGCCGTCCCCTCGGACGCTCCAACGACAGCCACTGCCACGGGAACGGAGGGGTGATGGAGCGCAGCTCGCCGCCGGTGACGGGCCACTTCAGTCCCAGAGAGCTGCTGCTGGGACGGGGTCAGGGCCTGACCCCACCGCTGGACAGCCCCGAGCGCAGGCGCCGCTCCGCCGCCGCCGTGACCATGACGGTGAGCCGCCACGATTCTCTGCGCAGGCCGGAAGACACTCCCATCCGACGCTCCAGCAGCGGGCAGCATGGCTTCCCAGACACCCATCGGTCCAGGGTGCTGGACCCGGACGCTCTGGCACAGGTTTGTTTGTCCCGTTTGTCGTCACCGTAACCGCTGAAGGTGACCGAGTCCTTTTTATTGTCACTGAACACAGAGCAATGAATTTATTCAGCTTTCTCTTTCGACACTTTAAAATGATAAAACAATTGAAAATAAGATAATATATTATTGTATTAAAATATAATAATAATAATAATAGACAGTATACTTGTAATAAATAATGTTTCATATTTATTTACTTCATGTAAAAGCTACCAGAGCAGCTCATTTCCACCGACCAGCCTACATTCATTTATCTTCACTAATGATCTCATTGAAATTACGTGGATGTTTTTATACTTTGATTTCCACCAAATATGAATCTACCTAAGCTAAGTTCATCCACATCGATAGATTTGTTGACCAAGAAAACACCTTCTTACCATTTGGAAATACACTGATATCATTTTGAGTTTAATGATTATTGACTGCATTCCCTGGATTTAGCTGCAGAACTATTGAAGATCCAACAAATCGGTTCAGGCTGATTCAGCAGATGTCGGCTACAATCTGATGTTAGTCATTCATTCTTTAATCTTTTAGTAGTTTATGGTGGCGTTGTAGACACAGGTGCTGGAAACCTATCTGACTATGATAAGCATCCTTCAACCGACTCCTGGATCCAGGTGCTTCCAGAACACCACCAACATTCAATCATCTGGTCCTGGTGCATTAGCAGCAGTTGGAGGAAGCGGCACTGAACATGTCCTTCAAATCTGTCCAGAACTTTTGGAACTTATTTTGCTAACAGACTGACAAAACAAACAGATAAACATCTGTGACCTGCGTCGTTGCCCCTGCAGGACATGGAGGAGACGGTGAGCGTGGTGCTGGGCGAGCTGCGGCAGCTGGAGCGTCAGGGCTGCAGGCCGGCTCCCGACGTGGTGCTGGACACTCTGGAGCAGGTGAAGAACGGCCCCGTCGCCACCTGCTCCTCTGAGTCCCCGAGCCCTCACAGCACACCCAGCACCCCGGGGACGCCGGGAACCCCTGGAACTCCTGGGACACCGGGCACCCCGAGCCCGCTCAGTCCCCTGAGCCCCATCAGCCCGCTCCCCGGGCCCCCACCTGGGCCCCCCAGACCGGCCAACCCGTCCCCCGACAGCCTGGGCTCCTTCAAACCCGTGGCGGCAGGCCGCATCGGGGTCCCGCTGAGGCCCCCCGCCCTCAGACCCAAACCCGCGGTGCCCCCGAAGAGCAGCACCCCACCTCTGCCCCCACCGCTGGATAAATCCTGCACCATGTGAGCCGAACGAGGCCAACCCGGGCCAAAACTGGGCCAGAAGAGGAGATCAGGGTTCTTGTGGACATGAGGGTAGAGACGGTAGGACGGGGGGAGGTTTCCCTGTAGTCATAACCTATAATATACGAGCTATGATATGATATGCCATGATATTTCTGTGTTGTCAGGTGGGTGTGTACTCTCTTGGTGTGTAGGAGTTTCATTCCTCCATGTATCGGAGCATTTATCAAAGGTTTAGCGTAAAGAAGCGCTGACGGGCAGCGCCGCCCGTCCTGTGTGTGTGTGTGTGTGTGTGTGTGTGTGAGAGAGGTGACGGGTCGGGAGAGTCCAAGTGTAGTTGCAGTGACGTGAGTGTTTTGTCATGAAGGTGTGTGAAGCTGCTGTATGGAACACGGCGGGGGGAGAGAGGACACAGCAGAGGGAGACGGCAACAAAGGTTCAAACGTTTTTTCCTTTTTCTTTTTGTCGTTTCGTTCCACTCGGTTCAGCTGCTAAGCTCACCGCTCGGCCGGTGACGCGCGTTATTTAACCAATGTCCAGCTACGTGATGAATGTTTGCAGTATTTCACGACTGTTCGGCCATCTATTGAATGTTTCGATGCGTCGTCATGGCGACACACGCCCAACTTTTTAGGAGCCTTCTTTTGTTTCCTCAGAGGGGAAACTCGCGCCCGGACCGGAGCGTTCAGACAGGGTGTGATGGTTGAGCAGTGGAGGAGGAGGAGGAGGAGCATGGGCAGAACTCTTTCGGGAAGGGTGTACGATTTCGTTTCTGTGTGTGTGCGTGCGTGCGTGCGTGTCCTGCTTGTTCTGCTCCCTTGTAGCACTCAAATAGCGATAGATAATTTATGCCTGCCTTGAGTGCCAGAACGCGCAAGTGCAAGTTTGGAAAAAGGGTGCATGCCACTTTCTTGTGTGTGTGTGTGTGTGTGTTTACCTGCTCGTTACACTGAACACTAGTTAACCTTAAATTCACAGGAAGCAAACAGGGTGGGGCTCCGTTAACGCCCAATAAAAAAACACTTGAACAGCACAGTGAATGTGGCCTCCAAGCAGGCTGATGTGAGTGAACATGAGCGATGGGCACATCTGTGTGTGTGTGTGTGTGTGTACATGTGAAAGTGCCTTTTTTTTTTAAAAATCTTTTTTGAGCAAGTTGTGAATCCCACTCACGCATGTCCTGACCGAAGAGCAGCAGCACTCAGAATGAAATAATCCTAAAAGTGTTTAGTAGATGACTGAATTATGACTTCTAGCATTAACCCATCGTGGCATTGCACTTTGTTGTATAGGATCGTGTCCTTGGCATGTAGCATCAGAACATGTTGGTGCATTTTATCTCAAAGGAAGGTTCCTCTGAATGTTTGATAATAAGCAAAATGGTTTTTTGTCTGTTAGTGTTGCCGTATTTGAACCTGGAGCTTCCTGAAGTCGAGCTCATATAGCCAGAACGGATCGTATCAATGTGTCGTATTTATATTCCAAATGAATAAATTAGCATTCGAGTCAACAACGGACTGGACCCTTCTTCAGTAAGAGATGCCCGAACACTCCAGAGTGCTAAAGAGTCATCTTAAATCTTTATTGAAAAGTAGCAATCACAGGAAACGGTAATTAAAAAAAATAATGTTAAAACACATTAAGTCAAATTAAAACGTTTCGGAACATAAAAACTGCGTCGGATTTCCAGTGAAAACTTAAAACTCGAGCGTCAGTTCAGCCCTTCGACCCCGGTTTGAGCGTGCTGAAGGGTTTGGAGTTCCGCAGCGAGCTGGAGATCTCCTGCAGGAAGGCGGCGATGTGCAGATCCTTCTCCGACTTCCTCCCGTCGAAAATCACCACCAGCGTGAAGTGCGGCTCCGGTCGCGTCAGGTAGTACGTGCTCTGGACTTTGTCGTCGTAGAAGTGCACCACCTTGTCCAGGGTGTTGAGCTCCGCCGCCCGGTCGCCCATCATCATAATGACGTTGGGCCAGTGGGTGAGCGGCCGCTCTCCCGACGGCAGCGACACCACGGCCGGGAACTGCTCCACGCCCTTCGGAGCTTCTCGGTACGAGTGTGGGTGGTGGTAGCCGTGGCCCTGGAAGCTCTCCAGGCCGCGGTTGTCAAACACCAGGGACACGTTGCTGGCGTCGTACTTGCGGACGAAGGAGCAGATCTTGCCGTGGTAGTCGTGCGTGGTGCGGGCCGTCAGCGCTCTCATGTCCGCCGGGGCTGTCTGTCGGCTCAGGGCTTCGTGGAAGTAGAAGCTGAACTTGGCGAGCAGCGTCGCCTGGAAGCGCTGCAGCCAGACGTAAAGGTGCGGCGGCTGCACGGCCTTCTGGGACTGACCCCCGAACAGATGCTTGCGCGTCTCTTTTTGCCGCTGGAAGAGCAGCCCCCAGGCGGTGAGTTTGGACTTAGCGCCGTGCAGGCTGAGCAGAGCCGGCAGGAAGTGCCACTCAGACACTTGGGCCTGGCAGCGGAGCAGCTGGGTCACCACATCCACCTCGGTCTGGAAGCTCTCCTCCACGCGGCCCAGGATGGGGTGGTGGAACCTGACGGAGGAGGAGGAGGAGGAGGAAGCAGGAAGTCAAAGCCGCACGACGAATACGGGGCGACGGTGGCGGTGACCTGTTCGCCTTCCTCGACCGGCCAATCACAGCCCGTTTCTTTCTATCCCCTCCTGTAGGTGAACGCTTGAACACCGACGGTGTCGCCGTGGATACATTCGCACTAGCATGGGTCAGAGTACCGTAATTGCACAAATAGTTGCGCTGTCAATTTGCCGTTCCTGGACGCTGAGAACACTGAAAATATTCTAAAACTTCCAGTCAAAAAATCTGTCACTTCACCTGATCGAGTCAATCTTCGCTTGTTTCAAGCAAATTTTCACTTAAAGCAAATTTCTTCAACTGAAAACAAGTCACTTTTTCGGACAATGTGTCTTACATTAAGTGTAAAAAGACGTTTTGACAAGAAAAAAGACATTTTGATGAGCGATAGGACATATATTCTTGTTAAGACAGAGTTTCTGCGGTGTAAACGATGGCAAAGAAGACAAACGCTGGCCTCATTTGATTTGACCTGAGCGCAGCCGTCTCTGGCTGACAACACATTTGCATTTAACAAGTGCCATGTGCCCACACACACACACACACACACACACAGGCTGCTGATGACGACCTTCACCCTCTGTCACACAGTCCAATTAGTTTGTACGGGGTGTAACGCTGGAACCTGCAGCTGCTCGGTCATGCAGCTTGTGTTCCCGCTGCAGAACGCCATTTCGCTGACGTCTCTGGGGAAGCCCTCGTTTGCTGCGTGAAGCAGAAAGTTTCCTCTGCCATAACCTCAATGTGTCACTTTCTCCTCTCTAGCATCTCTCACCGACGTCTATTTTTACCTCGGCGGGTTGAGTGTGAACGTACTTGGAGCTGTATTTCTGCAGGACGGCCTCCAGCGTGCCCACCAGCTCCTCTGAGTTGACGCTCTTCTGACTTGCCAGCGAATGCATCTTCTCGTACAGGTCGGCCATCTCCATGCGGGCCTGGGTGAAGTGACAAAGCTGCTCGGACAGGTGGGACAGCAGGTCCTCCAGGTAGGAGGCGGAGCCCGGCTGACTGTGGCGCCCCACTGTCACCACCTTCCTGAGCTCGTTGAAGAGGGAGGTGTAGATGGTCCGGATGGAGTCCTTCCTGCTGAAGAAGGACTGGCCGCCTGAGGGGAGACAGACACAAACTGCTTTACAAGTAGAAATAGATCGATAGATACTTTATTTATCTCCCAAGTGAAATTCACATTTCTCTTGTGTCCCCGTGAGAATGTGCAAACTGTAATTTGTGAGCTCTGGTGCCATCTACTGGTCGACGTCTGTTAATGCACCTCACAAAAGGATGGAATGTAACCCTTTGACAGCAACAAGTGCTACATTCACTCTACCATACACTAAAGTACCATAATAACACGACTATTCAGAAAATGGACAAAATGTAAATTGAGAACAGCCATGCTGTTGTCTTTACAGTAATCCCATTAGCTCTGTTGCTGGAAGCCAGTCATTACGGTAATGACACCACCTTGGATGTGTTCTCCATCCATCCGCTTCTTCCTCACAGGAATCAAGTGACACTTCTCAGGTTCCAGGAACCGTTCAATGTTTTTCTAATAGCGTAAATACTTACTGTAATAATTACTGCAATAATTACAGTAATCCGAGGTACGCTAGCGCGAATGTAGTGATATCGTCGCTGTTATGAATTTTATACTGACAACGACTATTTTGACGGAATATCTCTAGATTTATGTGTACATTAATGTTATAAATATTACATATTTCTGAAAATAGCTTTCCATTTTGTGTTCTGATGCAACCAATATTTCCGTTGTACAACCTCACCTATTTTCTGTCCGAGGAAAGTCATGTTGTGGTAAGCCTTCTCCGCCGCCGCCAGGTGAGCCAGCGCGGCCAGCAGCGCGGCCCACAGCGGCCCGGAGCTCCGGCTGTTGTCCTTCTCCTTCTCCACGTAGTCCTTGGCCCGGTCGAAGGAGAACATACCGAGTTGGGTGAAGAAGCTCTCCAGGATGGCTCGTTCCCGGGGCACGGGCCGCAGTTCCTCCACCTCCGTCATGGCTCAGCGAGCTAGCGGTTAGCTAGCCCTGCTAACGGTTAGCTAGCCTGGATCACTGGTGGAGTGGAACGTCAACTGCCGATATTTCACCACAACACAATGTTCTGTAGTCTGTAGTGACATGTTATTAAACGAGATGTCATACTTTATGGCCGTCTCGATAGAGTTAAAGAATAAGAGTTTAAAAATTGAAATCCTTCTAAATGCACATATCAGACGAACTGACAGGCGCCATATTGACTACGTGACATGGAAACACTACGGAAAGCCGCGAACGCCAAAAAAGTATTACACTTCACGATAGAATTAGTTAATCTGTGTTCGAAAAACGAGCACTGACATGTACACAGCGCTACATACACTACAACGAAAATACCATAGTATATGTAGTTTAATTTCTTTTCTTAAACATTTCCCCCAGTTTTTCCTCTAGTTCCTTCTCAACTGCAGAAACAAAGTCTGACTTCATTTTCTTTTGCACTCCGACCTCTTTCTCAACCCACTCTCCAGTCATGAGTATGGTGACATTTGGTGGTTGCTGGTTGATAGATACAGTTCAATCTTTTCTCTGCCTGGAGCTAATTTCAGATTTTCAGCCATTATCTATTTTGTTGTTTAATACTTTCTCTTATAACCACTGTGATGCTGGAACACTCCCACTGTGGGACCATAAAGGATCCTGTCCTTTACTATCCTATCCTATCTTACATTCTCCCTCTGTTTACAGTTACAAGCATGGAAATATACCGAAAATTAAATCATGTTTCTTTTTCATGCAGCAAACCGTGTGGTATTTCATTCAGGCTAAAAGTTTTTTTACAGGGGCTGGTTCAGCCACAGTCTGAGAATGAAGTCTCTGTTTGGTGTCTTTGCTCCCATGGCCCATGTGATAACGACTCACAGCATCTTGTGCAGAATGAGCAGAGGAAGCCCACACGCTAATGGAGGCAAAATGAGGTTTGGGATATATTTTACTTTGAATCCTGGCATGGTAAGAAATAACTTTCCTGTTCTTCAAAGAGATTGCACATCTCTTAGTGTCTCTGTGACGAGCCTAACACGTCAGACCTGACAACATCCAAAGCCCCATTAAGGCCGGCAGTGTCCATCTGGACTCAGACCAGTGGTGGTCACATCATATTCTGCATCTGTACCAGAGGAGGATGAAAAAATTTGTTTTACTGATGCAAAATGAAAGAAGTTAGAAACAAATCAGCCATGTAGGTGAGGAAAGGGATCTGAACTTGACTTTTACAGGCTGAAAACAAGTTTATACAAGAGAGAAATGATCTCATTGCCTTGTTCGTGTCTGCACTCATGCAGCGAGTTCTGTGGAAGAACATTTGTTGTGTATCTTTTGGCGACAAGCAGCATCTGATTTCCGCAGTGTTCTTTTCTTAAAGTCACAGTCAGTTGTTCAAAGGTGAGTGAGATTCCTGCTTATTGTTATGAATCATCAAACAGCATTGGTGTTTCATGGTGTGTTGTTTACCAGAGGCGTCAACGTACATGACATAGATTCAAGTCAGACTGGGGTTTCTGGAGTTACCAGATGAGAAGAAACCACATTGACAGCGCTCTCTCTCTCTGTTTGAGAGAGCAGCTCAACTTATATTATTATTGTCAAATTCAGTGACTCTAGCTGAGATCTGTGCTGCTTCACTTGTTTGTGACAGAGGAATGATTTTGGCTTGTACATATTACTTAATGTACATATTACTTAATGTTTTACTTTATGTAAATATTACTTAATGTGCACCCTAAAAAGTGTCATTTTGAGAAAATGTAGAGTGTCAGGTGACTTTTATCGGGTTCCAGGACGCATGGGCATGGAGGGAACACTGGAAGAGAATATTTATGTCATCATTGACTGTTGGAAGGTTCTGAAATCGTGAACAAATGTGCAAAAGAAAAATGTGCAAACTGATCATAGCACGCATGACTGCAAAATCAAAGATTCTGTAGTTAGCAGGTTAAAATTTGGTGGGTCGGCTCAGATTAGATAACATCTGGATGGTGAGAGACTGACGGGAAAATCACTGAAGCGTTCTGAAAAATCTCCAGCAGAGGGCAGCAATGTGGAATTGCCTCGTTTAGACCACCGAAGAAGAAGAATGTAGTTAATTCTAAACTCCCGTTGTGAATCGGACGTCTTTAGAACCATATTCATACAAAGACACACACAAATTTGAAAAGAAAAACGAAAAAAACCTAAACTATCGATCCACAATGTCGTCACTGTCTGCGTTTCTTCCCGGAAGTAGATCCCTTCGCTTCCGCTCTAGCTCCCGTCCCGTCAGGTTCAGACGTACACAGAAGCCGCTGTGTTTCTTCCCACATGATTGTCCGACGACGTCCCGTCGAGTCCCGTTTACTAAACAGCTAAAGCACCCGAGGCACAATTTGGGCGGGACCTGGTGTCGCAATGGCTTCGTGGGAATGCGGTGAGTTCCTGGAAGGGACAGTTTGACGTTTGTAGTGAACATTAGGTAGCTGGGTGCACGAAAATGTGTTCAGTTGTTTGGGAACACCGCAGCTAGAAACAGCTTGTCTTCCTCAAACGCGCTGAGGTGAGCGTTGAGAAGTAATCCTTTGCTTTCAGGGAAGTTGACCTCTAACTAGTTACCTCCACCAAGGATGCTGTGATTTGTTTGGTAAAAACAGGACGATTACCTTCAAAAAAAAAAACAAAAAAACACGCAGCCGATTTTCACCGAACTTGTTTCAGTGGTGTAATATTGACATGTTTTTAAAAACGATTCAGAGGATCTGACCGACAGAGGAAAAAATTGCATCGGCTTTGGTTCAGGTTTGTGCACTTGACACTGATGTTTGATAAGTAAATGCTCATTTGAATCCGTCTGACATAGATTGCTAGTTTGCTAAAGCGAAAAAAAGTGTAAACATCCTACAATGATGTTCACACACTCAGAACTGTAGACTGTAAAAGTCTCAACATTGTGTACCCGATCCGTTTTGTCTTTGTTTGATATTTCTAGTTTGTACTTGTAGCATCACTGATTTGTCGTCTGTGTCAATCTCCTGATGTGACAGGTCGAGGTGCTGGTGAGAATGGGCTCTGAGGGCAACGACCTGCTCAGCGACTACATCAAGATGATGACCGACATGATTGTGCTCTGTGCCACTTTGGCTCTTTCCCTGTTCTTCTGGACCATTTCGCTGACCGTCAGCACATACTCCGGTGAGTCGCCGGCTGTTGGTCGTGTTGCCTGCGTCGACCTGTGTCTTAACACAGATTAACATCATGCACGTCCTTTGTTCAAACATTTGGCGCTTCTCTCCGTCATCGCATGTCTTGTCCCTTTTTCCCGCCATCATCTCCTGAGGACACAGTTTGATTTGGTGATTTGGAGCAGCAGCTCCATCGAAGACTCCATCATATAGAACGTCAGCAAAACCACACAATGCTAATGTGTGTGTGTGTGTGTGTGTTCTCAGGCACGCTGCAGCCTGTGTCGCCATGGCGATGGTTGTTCTCCATCCTGGTTCCCCTGGTTCTCATCGTCCGCGCCCGGA
>CAAKHB010003734.1:26210-80237 GCA_901007665.1 Aeoliscus strigatus
TCTCTCTCTCTCTCACACACACACACACACACACACACACACACACACACACACACACACACACACACACACACACACACCGGTGAGGGCGGAGTTTGGGCAGTAAAACTGACGCGTAACGCGCGGCTGTGGAGAATTCACGCACCGGGAGCGACGCGTCAACTTACGACAGCTTCATGCTGATGTGGTAGTTTTACGACGATGGATCCGTGTAGTTGCTGGGTAAGTCATTGATGAGAAAGATTCTGTTGTTTCGCAGAGCCTTCATGGAACTGTATTTAAAACAGCATGGGATCTACTTCGACATCGGGTAATTGAAAAGATATATTCAATATGTGGCACCGTCTTTACTGGAAAATACATCAGCACTATTGAAGGTGAAAGTATACCAGCATTCATGTTGAATAGTAAAAGTATTTTATTTCCTGGAGTGTGGATAAGCTGCAAAAAGAAGTTTTACCTCCTCAGACTGTGAAGAGGTCCAGTTCAGTTAGACTACATTCATTATATCCAATATATACATATGCATACATATATTCAATATATATTTATCATCAGACACATAGTGCAGGTACTGCAGTGTCTCTATGTACTTTTCGAAAGGTTATTGTGTCAGCCGACCTGCTGCCACTCTTCAATGCAGTGACCTAGTAATGATACAGAAACAACAGAACTGGGTTACAAGTTTTGGTTCAAGTGTTCCGCAGTGTTTGCGCTGATCAGTGACTACATATTTCATCATCTACATGATACGTCACTGACCCCAATAACACTTCAACTCAATGAAAATGTGTCATAAATGGTTTGTTTTAAAAGGATTTTAAAGGTAAGTTTACTAGCGGCGTTGTGTAATGTCACATCCTGCCTGAGGTGGCGACAGAGAGTCACACGTCATCCTCCACTAGCCGCTAAGTGGTGCGAGTGTTACACGTTTTGTAATTCCACTTATTTATGAGTGCAGGAGAACATCCCCAACGTTACGCTGACATGCAGCGTGGAACACACACACACATCTTAAACCCAAGCAGTTCAACCATGTGACCCAACAGAAGCGGGGTGTTTGAAGTGTCGCCCTTCAGATTATTTTCTTGGCTTCAAGCTTTGTCCTCACCAGAGCAGCGTCACAGGAATGCGTTAGTTGAGTGATGTGTAAGTTTCGGCTTCAGGAGCCGGTTTCACAGTTCAAACTGGTCCATCAGGTGTGTTTACATTTCTGCACCAGAGTTTTTACTTTTGTAGTCATTCACACTCATTGTCTTCATCGAGTCCACATACATAAACCTCATTGTGCCTAATTTTATTTATTTTTCTCTCCTAGATCAAACAAATCACATTTCTAATCAGTTATTTTATTCTTTTGTATTTTTCATGTTTCCTTCTTATTGTCAGTCAAAAGGAACAGTACGTCTATTCTGTCTATGTCTGGTACCTGTAACAGTTATTGGCGATAAACCCTATTTTCACTTTGATGGATAAACGGACATGTTGACCTTTGACCTGAAAACCTCGGTGATGTTTCAGATGTTTGTGACATACACCATACATGCACTTCTTCTTCTACTTGCCCCTCTTTAACCTGCGAGACCCTACTATTCATCCCGTCTGTCAATGGAAGGACGTGACTGTGAGGTCATCATCAAAGATACTACGGGCTTGTAAACTGTATATAAAGCAGGTCAAAACCCAAAACAACATACCAATGTCTCTTTGAGTCACGTGTCTTTTACAGTACTTTGTGGATGACTATGATCCGCATGAGTTTTTACTTATAAGGAAGGATTGTTAGTACAGGAACACTTCTGGAAAAGTTTCTTTGACTAAATCTTAATGACGCGTTACCCTCTGACCTTTTGACCTCCGATGGTCACCTCAGGTCCACGAGCTCCTGTTTCAATCCTTCCCATCTTTTTCCAGGCTCTCGTTGAAACGAAGAGTAGATGATTCTTGTGAGAGAAACCAGAGGGGATTCTGGTTTTGTCGTAGAGCGCCGCCGCCGCCATGTCCAAAGCCTGGCTGACCTACACTCACGCAATGGACAGCCGTCTCCAAGGCAACACTCAACCCCACCACCGGCTCAACGGTGATGACGATCATCGAACCTCTCGGCCAAGCGTGAGTATCCATCCCTCTTGTGCCTGTAGAACCTTCCGGTTCTGTTGGAGGGGGCGGGGCACAAAGGAGCGTTGTTCTCTTGTGAACACACTCCGTAGATCAGACGCACTGTCGATTGTTCAAACTGTACTTGACCTGTTTACACAATGCACCCAGTCACCACAGACGGAGAGCTTACACCTGCCCGACAACCCGATCCCTCCAGCTGCCGTGGGGATGACAGTCGGTCGTCGCCACCGGCAGACAAACCGGTTCAGCTGCAGCCCTCCACTCAGTGCACCTACAGCAGTAACAACAGACATCATTCACTCGGGCTCCTCCTGGTTTCAGTTGGGTGTTGCTGCAGGTGTTTGTGTGTGTGTGTGTGACCTGCGGCGAACCCTCCTAGCCAGGCAGGCTGAAGGTCACGACCTTCCTTTGGAAGGTCAGTGACTCAGTCACTTCAATGTTCATGCGACGTCTCACTTCTCGTCTGAAAGTGAAAGCGGTGTGTATCCACACGAGTCTTTGAGGTCCTTCAACACCAGCGGTACCACAGGCGCTACATGTGCGCTAGCTAGTACCGTAATTAGGTGACATTGGTATTTGTTTACTGAAAGCTGACAAGAGTCATCCGGTTCCTCTACCTGGTGTGAAGAAGGACCCAGAGAAAGAGAACACGTTGATTCGTCCCTGGAGGTGGAGAACAGACGTGCTGCTGTCATTACGGTAATCCCGCTCACTCTGTTTCCCAAAGGCGGCGAGTCCTTACCGTAATGGCAGTAACTTGGGTTCAACTTCTCACGTTTTCTGATTTCTGATTACGGTGCCCCAAAGTACGCCAGCGCGGATGTATCTGCAGCGATACCGCCGGTGTTAAAGTGGTTCACCGTAGAACACACGAGCATTCAGCTGCTTGAACAAACCGGTGGCGCCAGTTGACCCAGGAGCAGAACGTCTGCGGATCAGTGTGGACGACGCCTCAGTGCCTTCTTTAGCTTTTACTTGGTTGTTTGTCGTGGCTGAAAAAGACCGATACGAGACGGACGCCGCTCCCTGGGACATTGTGTGGTCTGTCTGCTGGGTGAAGCGGGAGCCGCGGAGGCTGCAGAGCAGGGAGGAGGAGGAGGGAGGGGTCCAGCAGAAGAGAGGGGCGTTGGAGCCAAATATGTAGAAGGGAAAGTCTGGGAGGAACAAACAGGTCTGTGTTCTACGGTCTACACATGACTACTGTATGAGGTGAACACACGTATTCACATGGGGGGGGGACGGGGCGGCAGAGAAGGAAATACCAAGATAAAATCCAAAATGAAAGGACACTCACACGTCCACTGATGTGACCAACGACTCTACCTGTTCCTGTCATTGACAGGATGGCAACATGCTGCCGTTCTTGAGCCAAGAGGAGCAGGAGTGCCTTCAGTTCTTCGAGGACACCATTGACTCACTGGAGGAGAGTCTGGAGGAGGACGAGCCGAGGCCCGTTGAGGTGAGGCCTCCTTCGAGCAGCAGCGGTCCTGGGACAGACGGACCACCTGTGACCTCCAGCCTCAGTTCCAAGGCCATCTTGTCCTCCCCTCTGGCCAGACCTCCTAGTCCCAAAGAACAGGATATCATCGATCTGGTGTGCCCAGAACCGGACCTGGTGCAGACCAAAGAACCAATCACCCCCATCGATCCAGGTACAATGCCGCTGTTGTTTGTTGTGTCCAAGTACCGCTTCCTTCGCTTTCCAGCTTCATTTTGAAATTTGTTCCCTTTAGACTTTCAGAGTATGCTGCCGTCCCCCGACAGACACTTTGAGGACAAGCCAAGACATGAGCCCGCGGACCACTTGCCTTCAGAGTACAACCCTCCCCTCCCAAGTGGCAGCTATGATCTAACAGATGGCCACCCCTCCTACCACCCTCCTGGTTCCATCCCGACCCCGGTCCTGATCGCCCAGAAGATAGCTGAGAACCAGACCGGTGGAAACTCCACCCTACTCTCCTCATCCGTTCTGAGCCGTCGCAGCCCGGAGTCGCCGATCAGCAGCAGCAGCAGCAGCGCCGATCCTCCCAGTAAACAGGGTCCTCCTACGTCGGCCAAGCCTACACGATTCCCTGCTAACATCAGCGTGTGCCTCGGCCACAGAGAGCACCAGAACCAGCCGCTGGCCAACGTGAACATCCAGGAGAGGCGGGCGCAGATGCTGGCCAATCTGTCGGGAACATCTCACCCTCTACTGGTGGAGGAACCGAAAGAGAACGAGGAGCAGAAGGCTCGAAATGTTCCTACTCGCAGCATTTCCTTCAGAGATCCCACACCGGAGAAATCCAGAATGGAGGCGCTGTCTAAGCTGGGACTGACCAGGAACCGAGCCATGTCCGGGGGTACGTCACTCCCCAGCATCTCTGTGAATCCTGCCGCAGATGCGGAAACCGTCCACCCCTCAGAGGCCAGTGTTCCCCTGGCAACAGAGGCAGCGAGAGTACCAGTTGTAAACACTCCGACACCAGCCCAAAGCCACACGTACGAGGACAGAAAACCAGAGACTCTCCAGTCGGATTCTGTCAAGAGCCACCAACATCGAAAGCCCCAACTCAGCCCACCCCCTTGGGAAAACAAGGCACCTGTGCCCCCTCCGCCAGAAGTCACCTCACTAGAATTTAACACCTATGGGGGGAAATCCATCGTGGTCGTCCCTTCAGTTGTAGCCAAGAGTGAACCTGCGAGCTCCCCGACGAGCCCCGAACCCCCAGCCCCCCCATCGGTGCTGGCCAACCCCAGTGAGTTCAACAGCTACGGAGGAAAGAGCAAAGTCTTGACCCGCGTGTCTGCGCCCGCGACTCGGAGCGACCTTCCCGACATCCTCAGCTCCCACATCGACCCGTATAAGAGTCACACGTTGCCGGCTAAGTCCGAGCTCCCGCCCCCCGAGCTGAACAGCTACGGAGGAAAGAGCCGCTCCATCAACCCCTCCAGCGGGTTACACCGACCGTCCACCCGCTCCGCACAGACGCTCAAACCTCCAGCCCCCACCCCGGCCCCAAGACCTGCTCGGCACTCCTACCACAGCACCCCCCCGAGAGCGCCGAGAGCCCTGTCCCCCGACCACAAGCGCAGATCCAATTCCATGTTCCGACCTCAAGGCATCACCGTGCAGTTTTCCGGACGGGGGGCGACGGATGAATCCCGCCGGGAGGCGC
This sequence comes from Aeoliscus strigatus, assembly GCA_901007665.1. Taxonomy (NCBI): domain Eukaryota; kingdom Metazoa; phylum Chordata; class Actinopteri; order Syngnathiformes; family Centriscidae; genus Aeoliscus; species Aeoliscus strigatus. The sequence goes on from CAAKHB010003734.1 coordinate 31,490, forward strand.
TGAGGAAGCTGGGTCTGCTGAAGGAGTCTTGATGAGGTGTGGTGACAGACGTGTGCTTTCACCGAGGAGCGGACCCACTCCGCCGGCTCCTCAGCTGGCTGCGACGACCTGACGTCTAACGTGCAGCTGCTGCGCGGTCAGCGAGTCGCTTCAAGGACACCGCACATCTTCCAGGAGACCTTTGGGAACAAACCGACGCTAGTCCACTAACTAGTCCACTAACTAGTCCACTAACCAGTCCATGGTCTTACCTTTGTTTCCCTCATCTTCTACAGCATCTTCTACCAGCACTCTTCTTTCTTCAGTTGAATGCATGTGCCCCTTTACTTCTTACTTCTGTCGCTGCTGTGTTGCACTGAAAAATTCAGCTTGTTTCTAATCAAAATGTCAAGTTTCTACTCAGATAAATCTCTTTGCACACATCCCCCGGAGAAGAAACTTGACATTTTTCCACTTGTTTCAAGCAAAAAAAAAAGTATAAAGATCTTTCATGTCTTGAAACAAGTGCACAAAGTCTAAGAACAAGTCACTTTTTCAGGCCATGTATCTTATTTTAAGTGTGAAGAGATTTAATAGCTAGAAATGAGACACTTTGACTGGAAATAAGACAAATATTCGTAGTAAGAGTTTGAGTTTTTGCTGCGTGGGCATCTGGGTAAATTTGGAAAGAAAAAAAAGACGAGTGCCACATAAACATATTTGTATTTGTGCTGCGAATCCTTTGACCCTTGACCTTTCGCCATGTTTGTTTTCCTTCACAGACCTGTTCGTAGCGGGGATGTGAAGTCGGTCGTTTCTACTGGTTTCAATGGTTTCGGTACCGACTTTGGGCATTTAAACTGTGTTATTGAACCTCGAGCTGAGAACAGAGCATATTTACTATCCTTTGTTTCTGAAACTGCAATTTTTTACATTTATTTGTACTGTAAAATACACAAAGAAGAAAAGCTGTGCACAGTGATGTGTCTGTATGTATAAGTATGTTGTTACGGTGCACAAGTGGCTGTCTTGGCCGACGTGAGGCTGAACTGATTTGGAGGATATTTTTACTCGATGGACAAACCTACGCCAAACCACACACTGTGGAATTTTTTTTTTTTTCTTGGGTTCTGTTTAACCACGCAGAGGGAATACTTTAAACGTGTCTTTAGGGATGGGCAGGCATGTGGCGTCGTACCAAACAGAAGCACTAAAACCACAGACTCCAGAAATACATCTGGGTCTTTTTTTCTTTCTCCCATCAAGCTGTCACTGATGAGTTTGACGTTTGCGACGTGCTATTTAAACGTTGAAACAGTGAGAGGTGTGTGTGCGTGTGTGTGTGTGTGCGTGTGTGTGTGTGTGCGTGAGACTCCGGCCCCTGTAGTTCACCTACAGTCTCTTTGAAGTACGTTTCACACAGAAGTCTTTCTGCTGTGACACACATGTTTACAGACTCCGGTTCTCTGTAGTTCAGCTACAGTCGTTTTGAAGAATCTTAAGGTGCAAACAGAGTTTATAGCAAAACGCGTGTGCACGGGAGGAAACTCCTGAACGTGCACGTGTGCGTGGTAAAGGGGATCAGCCGCCTGGATGCTGGTGAGCTTTCTGACTTTTTGACGTGTGTATGTACTCTGCTGTTCTCTGTCGATCATTAAACGGAACGATATGACTTCTTTCTTTGTGTGTGAGTAACTCTGGAATGTTGACAATGAAAAGGAGCTGTGCAATGATTGACCGCACTGGAACCAACCGACCAACTCAAGATTTCTACGTACTAGTCGCTGCTACGATTCATAATCCATGTCACAAACTCGTCTTCAAATGAGTCAGCAATCTTCTTTGTGCACTTTCAGCGAATAAAAAAAAAAAAAACGAGTCATGATTTGCACCTGTATTTTGAAAACAGGGACCCCCAGCGGGCTGCGGGGGTTTGTCCTGTTTATCACAACAGTCACACACCTTAATATGTTTCTTGGACTTTATAACTTTCAGCACCACGTGTTCTCTGAGACATGTTTGTACGAACAGATGGGCCCGTTCCAGTTCTGTCATCCTGAACTGAAGAAAACCGAAGAGAATCTTTCTTATTTCAGAATGATAAACTGAATTCAACCATATGAAACGTTCAGTTTGATGCCTGTCAGTTTACATGAAAACAGAACTGAAAAATCAGCAATTTTCCTTCAGTTCAGGATGAACAAACTTCACTAGACCTGCTTTTTGGAACGGGGACCCAGGGTTCGTGGAAACCGTGACACGAGGAAAACACTCGTTTTAAGACCTATTTCCACATTAACTGACAGAAATTAAACCAAAGTTTCATGTTTGAATTCAGTTTATCAGTTACACTGAAAGAAGGACAATTCTGTAGTTTTACTGGTGACAGGTTGAACTAGTTCAGGGTTTCTTCGTATTCTTCATGTTTCATTTCTTCTCAGGTTGTGTATCTGCCCTTCACCGTTTCCCACGTTGAAGTCCATGAACACTGTTCATTTGTGTGGGTCGCTCCGTCTTACGTAACGCCCAGACACAGCAGCAGCTGTCTCTGCCGCGGCGCCGCTGACTGACACTCCGGGTTCCACCACTGTTGTTGTTTTACGGGCGGCGGGCGTCCCTCGGAGTTGGAGGGGTGGGGCAGGAAATGAGGAAACCGTCTGCTCCCAAACACGCCTCAGACAACCAGCAGCCATTATCTTCACTCGTTTATTGTAGGAATTTTTAACCCCCCCCACCCCAAAAAAAAAACCAAAACAAAAAACCCCACAACATTTCATTTGTTTTGCAGCAAAACATGTTTCTGACTTTAGAGGACGCTGTTGCAGCGGATGTGGCTCATGCAGCAGGAAGCATCGACGGATCAAACTAATCGAACGTCAAACTGTCGTCACTGAGGGAGACGCAGTTTTCAAAATAAAAGACTGAAACCACGGTAACACCACAGATTCAAACGAAAGCAAATGTGGAATTCAAACTCTTTCGCTGCTCTCGTGAGGTCCGGCGGGTGCAAACATGGAGGATCTGAACACGGAGGGACGTGTCCCACGCTCAGGTCGTACTCCACTGATGACGCGGATGATGATGGCGTGCGGTCACGTTCAGGGCTGCTACGTTCTGAGCAGACAAGGAACCCTGAGTGATGGAGGAAGCTGCTCGGCTGTGTTTGGCCCCGTTGTGTTTCGCCACCGTTTGTCCTCCTTGTTCCCGGCAGTGTGACTGGAACTGAAGCCAACAGCCCCCCCCCACTCCCAGCGCTACAACTGTTAGCATTAGCTTTTCTTTTTTTAAAATGCTACAAATAGTTCCAGTCAGAAAAAAAACGCCTGTTGATTGTGTTTGTGTTGATGTACATGTTGTACATGTACAGGAAGAGGAGTAGCGACGTAAACCCCCATCCTCCACTGACTCGTTCCTCTGCATCAGGGCGTCTAAAGCCCGCCCCCTCCCCCGGTCGCCCCGCCCCATCAGAGCTGCCTCATTAGTTCGATCACAAACTGATCCCATCTGTTCCCGAAGTCCCAAAAAACAAAAAACAAAAAAAACAAAAGCAAACATCCACTTCTAGTTTGGTGTAAATTCCACCTGTTCAGCTCCTAAACATGAGTCAGCGTTTCCTCCGGCTGCTGCGGCACCGAGGTCGTCCGCTCGCCCGCCCCCCGGGCCGGACCGGTGTTCAGTCTTTGTCTTTGTGGTTTTGTCCTCCGGTCAAGACTGTTTCTTGTCATCTCAGGCAACAGACAAAAAAGAAAGAGCCACCTGTCTGACCCCTGACCTCTGACCTCTGACCCCAGCTGCCGGTGTTGGCTCCGAGCCCGTCAGGAGCGTGTGTGTTTGGTCTGTCCCAGCGTCAGCGGGCGTCTGGATGACTCGATCCCCGTTGGACGGGTTTCCCTCCCATCTTCTCTCTCTCTTTCTCGATCCTTTGCTCTCTCGCTATCGGTCGGACTCGCATCAGCGTCTCCTGGAGGACAGAGCAGGAAGTTACTGCAGCGCGGCGGAAATCAAATCAACAACTGGGAAATCATATATCATATATATATAATATTAAAACCTCCTGGCGCCAGTGAACGTTGACGCTGACGCCAACATCATACATGTAATTACACGTCTTGGCCACTGGGTGCCTGACGCAGTTCCTGCACATCAACCTTCATAGAATAAAAGCTTTATGAAGTTTGTGCCGATTCAGTTTCAAATTAAAAGCTTCACATATGCGTTTTACTTTTATTGTATTAACATTTTTTCACATGTGCTCTTATTGTGAAACCACTGACGGGAGCAAAAACAAGCACGAGGTGCTGCGGCAAAGCACCACGACAAACTTCACGTCGCCTCAGAAATAAATGACATACATGAACTAAAGCCCAGTTTATCCCGCTGCGTCAAAGGCACGGTGTGGGCGGACGTCACCTCTACGTGTCACGGCTGCATGGACCTCCACAGACGGCGTCAAATTTGATTTGTTTGTGTCATGTGACTTTCGCAGCTTTCGTAGCCGGACTTCAGTAGAAACTGATCAAAAGATGATTTCTGACGCAAAACATGAGCAGTGACAAGCTCTGCTCACTTTCAGTAAACAGAGAACACTGAGAGCTCAAAAAAAATGAAAAGTGGCGGTGAGATTCAACACGGCGCTCCGAGGCAGACAGATGCGTGGCGGCGCGGTGTCACGCACACTCACCTTCCTCCCGTCTTGAAGATGAGGTCGGCGTTGGGAGCCCCCTTCGGGTGCTGGTAGCGAGGCCGGCGCTCCCGGTTGGTGTTGGCGGGAGCCGGACGCTGAGCCAGGGACTGCATCATCTCTGGAACACACAGGAGCTAGCCCGTTAGCTGGTGGCTGACACCTGCTGAACACTGAGGACGAACCACGTCAACGTTAGAGAGGAAATGTCGGGCGTGTGGGCGCACCCTGGTAGTCCTCCTGCTCCTGCCTCTCGTTGATGTCCAGGGTCAGTTTCTTCATCCGCATGCGTTCCTCCTGCTCCGCCTGCTGCTGGTTGAAGTGGTTCGCCGCCAGGTGAGAGGACAGAGGCACGTTCAGGATCTTGTACTGTAGAGAGAGACACACACACACACACACACACCGGTAAAAACACGTTCTCAGAGCCTCATAGACAACAGGACAGCATTAGGCCGTCTTACTATCACTGCACCAAGAGGGTTTAACAGTTGAAGTTCAACAATAAATTCATTTTAAATTCCAATTTCAACTGATTCTCCTGCTTGATCCGGTTTAATTCATTAAAATGTATTCATTTAACATTTTAATGAATAAATGTAAATTGATTTGATGAAGTCAGTTTTTAATTCATTCAAGTTATTGAATTTTACACTAATTTAATTTTAGACTTTAACTAATTATATTTTCCAAACTATTTCATTATTCACAGCCGGCGCCATTTTTTCCTGGAGCAGCAGTGAAACGTCTGAAGATCAGCGGAAACAAAAAGTGTCAATTTACTTAGGAGCACAGGTTCTTCAATGACTTCTGACTGAGTGGAATTCATCCCATGTCAGCACATCAGGCTACGATAATTAGCCAAAGCTAATATTTACGAGGAGGAAACAGTTCCATAAATCTAAAGAAGTGCCTCAATTAAATTCTGTGAGTGGATCTACGTTGGACGCGTGAACATCCAGCAGAACATGTCTTCGTTGAATCACGTGTGGTCCAGACCTCAGCCAGCGCCTCAAAGGAACTGAAAGTACGTTCGTCTGTTCTTCTGCAGGGAAATGAAGCTTCCTATCGACACGTTTGACTGAATCGCCGCGTCCAAACAGTGAGACGTGATTCTGGTGGTGAGGCCGAGTACAGAGATGGACACACCCTACAGCACAAGAGCCCGTTTCTGCTCTCAAACCACACATTCCTCTGCTGCAGTGTCAACACACACACACACACACACACACACACACACGGTCAATATTATTCCTGGGTTCTGTGTGAGAGTGTTTTACACTCAAGTCTTGTTCCTGAGAACCTCTGTGAATCCCTGAGACGTTCTTGGACTAAACTCTCCCTTCAACGCGTCCGACCGACATGAGGAGAAGGACGATTCTACCTGCTGCTTGTTTCCCTTCCGCGTGAGCATGACGAACTGCATGGTGTCGGAGATGTCGGCGTCTCCCTCCGTGATGCACTGCTGCCCCGACCCGCCCTTCTTCAGCTGACTCTTCAGGTGCAGGGGGATGGGCACGTCCAGCTGGTGCACCTTCACCGTCTCGCCGCTGCGCTGCTGCGGTGGTCAAAGTCAGATCGGGGTCAAAGGTGACAGCAGGACACCCGGGTCAGACGCGTCAGACGGCTCAGCCGGCGTGACGTGTACGCCGACAGACGGGAAGCGTGTCGTACCTGCAGATTCTCCAGCATCATCTTATCCAGAGCCTGGATGAAGTCCTCGTCCTCAGCGCAGGCCACGTGCTTCAGCCCGCCGCCGCGGATGGTCACCTCCTACGGACGGCGGCAGACAAGTGCTCAGCAGCGGCCTGAGATCTGTCATGAACCCTGTAGCACCGACGGCAGCGCTGCTGATGTACTTTGACATACCGTCATTGCGCGACTAAATATTCACTATCTGTGTTATGTTCTTGTTGGTGAATTTCGTCCAACGGTTGTGTGATTACTGCAGCTAGCGTCAACGTAGCGCCCATCTTACGTTGTTCTCCTCGTCCGTCTCGTTCTCTTTGTTGGAGTCTGTCAGGTAGTCGGTGTTCTCCTCTTCTTCTTCCTCACGCTCCTCCTCTTCGTTCTCCGACACCTCCTGTGAAGACACAACGGGCGAACCGTGAGCTTCCGCGGACCAACGGCGGCGGGTGGATAGGTGAGGATGTCGCGAGACAGGAAGTGGACTCACATCCTCTTCCTGTTCGTTCATTTCGCTCTCGTTGCCTGACTGCTCCTCGGTCTCAGCTCCTCCCTCTTCATCCTCGTCGCCGTCGTCATCCTCCACATCGAGACCCTCGCCTTCGCTCATGGCGCTGGAGCGACCGTCCTTCTCCATGGCCAGACCTTCAGGAAAACACACGAGAACAGAAAATCAACCTGTCACGAAATAAAAGGTCAGGATCAGTAACCAGATGACTCATCAATGTGTCAGGCCCAACCCGAGAGAACACTAGAATACTTTGAGCTATAGAAAGACCAAGCAGAGACATGGTTTGGTGATGTGTTCTCGTGTGTTAGAGGCCAAACAGGATGATCAGTGTGGCGAATGTCACAGGTCGGTTGAAGAAATGAAGTCAGGCGGGCTGTCAGGATCGGATCTGTGTGACTCAGGGAGGAATGCCTGATCCTGCTTTAAGTATGAACGGGGAAACAAAAGCTTCAGTGTTCAGCCCGGGGCCTCTGTCGCCCGCATCCACACACACACGCAACTAAATTCTATGCTGAGACATATGTGTCTTTAGCCTCTAAACCTGCTTGTTGCTAATGGTTAGCTGCTAGCACGCAGCGGCTTCTTCTAAACCTGCAGATATGAACTCAAAGGACAATTTATGCTTGTATTTCTACAAGCATATACAAGCATTTTATTTCTATAAATGGTGTTAAGCTAAGAATTGATACATATAGTATATATATATATATAATATAGATCGTTAGATGGAAGACATAGTTAGATATAGATAGAAGTTATTCAAATACATAAAAAACAGTTATGATTTGTTTGTATAAACATGGTTTAGTTTCTGTTCTATGTTGTTGGTTTTTCAGTTCACTAACGGTGTTTTGTTGGTACGTTGATATGTTATGTGATATGCTGGTACATCTGTAATAAGGGCATCTCTGCTACGCTGCTCCTTGTTTCCTTGTGTTGGTGAAATGACTAAATAAATCAGTTGTTATAGTTATTGTGAATGGACCGACATAAATAGGTAATACATACAGAAATAAATATGTAGATAAATACATAACTAAATAACTACAAAGGTAAATATAACAATACATAAATAAATAAACAACATTCTAATTTAAGGGGTTTTAGTTTTAATGGAGGATTTACTGACTGATCAGTGACGTTTGGCCACCGCTGACACTGTCAGACCCACAGTATCGCTCCTGGAGGGGTGAGTTAGCGGTTTACATTTTTTTCTCGGCACATTCCAACGTTAACACCTTGAAACTGTAAAACAAAGCTGGTGTACATGTGCTACTGTCAGGGTGAAGCGTGACAAACACCTGTTACACAAATATTTCCTGCTTCCTTCTACAACACACACGCACACACGCACGCACAAATACACACAGTGAATTTCCATCTCCTTGTTTCCATTAAAACTCCCACAATTAGCTGAGACTTGTTTTGGAAAAGGGCGGGTGAGACAAATAAACATGAGACGTCATCCATCAAAGATGTGTGTGTGTGTGTGTCAGGTGTGTGTGCTTTGATGATCAAGCAGACTGCGGGGTGAAGACCAGGGAATGCTGCTCAGCCGGGACGACCAGAGCAGCTCAACCAGTGAGACGGGCTGATACACAAACATCCTGTGCCTGTGTGGTAATTACAGTCTGCTCGCATGTATCCGACCACACACATACACACACACACACATCCATCATACCTAGTTTGACGAGCAACTCCCTCTCCAGGTCTGTGACTTGTTTGGTGGCCTCGTCCAGGGAGCAGCTGAGCCTCATCTTGGGCCGCAGCAGCTCCAGGGTGTCGCTGATCATGTAATCGATGTCGATGGGGAACGGGTGATCCCTGGTCCACACGTCCACGCTCTTCTTCCACCAGATGTACCGCTGCGCATGCATACACATAGACACACACCATTGACACTCACACGACTCACTTTGGAGGCTGAGACTGAGAAATCACTGACATCAGCACCCCCTAGTGGAACAATGTCATGTTTGTGACCCATTGACTAAAAAGATTTGCTCATTTAACTAACTACAGACAATTTGGTGAATGAATCTTTTGGATGAATCTCACTGGTACAGATTCTACTGATTCAGAACTGTTTTGCCCATCACTGTTGTAGTGGGTAGTGGGTATGTATCAGTGCTCCATGTTTTCCGTGAAACACGGATGGACATGGAAACGCCAGCCAAGGTGCATCAGGGGGAAGACGTACCTGGAAGTAGATGAGGAAACAGTCCAGCTTCCTCTTGCTGGAGCCCCGGTCAAAGTACTGGCCGCAGGTATCGAGCAGAGTGCAGACCATGCGGATGCGGAACAAATGCTCAGGGGGGTCCAGCGAGCTGGGGCTGCCATCCTGGTTGACGCCAAAGGAGATGAAGGAGAAGAGCGTTCGGAAGATGACGGCCGACTCCACCATGCGGTAGTTGTAGAGCTCGCCGAGGAACTTGCCGCTGCTGATGCGCCGTTGATTGAACTTGGGCTGGTTGACCTGAGAACGGAGCACACACGTCAACCAACCTCCGCGCATCGGCGTCGGCACCCGCGTGGGGCGGCTGGATCATCTCCTGTCTCTACCTCCATCCCCAGGCGGATGTCCTCCAGGACTCCGTCCACCACGTGGATGCCCACGTCCTCCTGGTACGCCACGAGGCCGGCCAGCAGGTTGGCCACACAGTGGATGCTGTTGTACTTGACGTTCCAGATGTTGACCATGCAGCAGATCAGGTAGCTCTTGACCTCCGGTTCCTGCCAGGGCAGCTTCCGCATCTGCCTCAGCACCTTCTCCGTCGTGACCTTGGACAGGTCCTTGTAGAGCAGCTTGCGAATGTACTCCTGCAGCGGTGGCCTCTTCTTCTTCACCGTCTTCTCAATGGGAGGGGGGTTGCAGTAGTAGTAGGCGTTCTCCACCATCGTCACGTAGCGGGCGTCCAGATGTTGTGCCTGCTTTTTACGCATCATTTGCTCCTGCGGCGCAGACGGGATTTGATCACATTGTAAACGTTTCTCATTCTAGCTGTATTCTTTTAATGTGCGTGTGTCAATGATGCACGCTAACGAACCAGCAGGACGCTTGTACGCAGGTGGGAGTCAGGAGACCTGAAGAGGAAGCGGCCGCACGTCTCCAGCAGGGTGCACGCCATCTCTATGTGGTGATGGGTGAAGTCAGACAGCAGCATCTGTTGGGAAACACAGTCTAAATACATCACAGAAGAAAGTAAATGAACAGAAATCGGATCAGATTAAATAATACAAATTAAATGCCAATATCAAATGTAAAAATTAAAATGAAAGAAATGATCATTAAAATCCAATTCAATCATTTGTTAGCTTCCATACCGCTGACAATCTCAGATCCCGCCCACGACCACTAGAGGTCTCTACAGAACGTCTCACCAGCATGGAAGCGTCTCGCCGACTGTCTGTCTGCCGCAGCTCCTACACCTGTTACCTACTCACCTTCAGACATTGAAGCGTGTCTGTTTTTGAGAACATCTTGAACTTGGCCAGTTCCCCGATGAACCTGACAGTTTTATTTTTGGTTTCGATGTTGATCTGGTCCTTCTTCCGAATCTAACGCACAAACAATTTACTGGTGAGCACAAACGCACAGCGTGCCTGTGTAGAATGCCTGCGTATGCCACATGTAAACACACAGAACCTACATGAAACCTGAAGTCGCCCTTCAGCATGGAGCAGAGGTCCTCGGCCACATCCGACATGCAGGGATGAAGAGTGGCCACCAGGCGCGAGTAGAAAGGCAGAAGATCCAACCTGGAAGAGGAGACACACACTGGTTTGGAATGTCCTCCAACATCTGTTACACGTTCTCAAACATCATCGTTCTGCACACGTCGTCTGTTGGAGGAGCGTTACCTCTGCCTGGGGACTGTGAACAGGGCTCGGACCAGCTTCCTCCTGTTGGATTTGGTGTTCATGTTCATGCAGAAGTCCATTGCCGCCTGCACGAGTCGACACAGCGCTCATCAGTTTCAGTCACATATGACCTCTGGAAGTCACTTCTGTTGATTTGTCATCTCCTTTGTCGGGTCCGTTTCTACCTTGTCGATGAGGTCCCTGTTGACACAGTTGGGGAGCTGCTGGATGAAGGCGTCCACGATAAGCTTCAGGTGGGATCCGGTGTTGGCCTCCTCGTCCTCTTGTTCTACACGCGCAGGGGACGAAAACAACAGCAGCGCTTCAGTCCATTTGAAACGGTCCGGAGGCAACGGCGGAGCGGCGTGAATTTCCAAAGAGCAGATGACGCAAACTGGAAGTTACACACTACACAACACTAGCAAATCCGGTTGTTTTTCAAAATAAAACACTGAATGCTGGCTCAGATGGATTTGGACAAAGATGGACAAAGCCGGGGTCAGCGGAGGTCACAGTCCTGCTCTCACCCTGCTCATCCATCAGCTTTTTGGCCAACTCCTCGTTCTCTGCCTCATCTGTTCCTTCCAGTTCCAGAGGTTCGTCTGCGATGTCCAGAGCCTCCAGCTCCAGCTCCAGCTCCTCTGCGGTGGTGGTGCTGCTGCTGCCTCCTTCCTTCCCCTCTCTGCCGTCTGAAGCAAGCAAAAATTCTTTCTAAGAATATTTGTCTTATTTCTAATCAATGAAAAATGTGTCTTTGTCTGGTGATTTTATGGCTAGAAATGAGACATTAAGACAAATATTCTTGGACCTTTGCCCTCGTCCTTGTCTTTGCCCTGGCTGCCCTTCTCGTTGTCCTTGAAGAGGATGGCGGGGACGAACGCCTTCAGGTCTACCAGGTTCTCGTAGAAGTTGCGAGCATCTTCATCCTCCCAGATTCCTCCTTCCAAGTCGTACTCTCCAGGTTTACCAGGGGTGAATATGTCGATGCCGGGGCCGTGCTCTGAGAAACAGAGAGAACAAAACATGAAATTAGATTCACTTGGAGTCTTTCATGGACCTGGGGGGAGGAAGGTCACACACCCTCCTGCACAGTCTTGTCCTGAGGTAACTCGGGCATGTTTTCGTCCAGCAGGTCGGCCAGGGACTGAGTGTTGGCCAGCAGCTTCTGGTACGAGGTGGCAAACTCCTCGTACTGCTTGTGTCGGTCCTCGCTCAGCTCTCCTTTGGAGTGCAAGATCCGCCTGCAGGGAGGGGGACACGGGGGTAAACTGGCCATCCCTACATACTCGTCGTGAAATTCACTGGTTCATGTTAAGTCAGCCTTCAAGCACTTCGTCAAGACCTCCACTGACATTTCCTTCTCGGACGAGCAGACGATAGACGGCAGAACAATAGCGCTGCACTTGTCCCTGTTCCTTGTTTGCCTACAGTTTATTTGTTCTTATTGTCTAGCCTTGCCATGCTCCTAGCTCGTCTCAGTTTGTTTTATTTCTTTGTCTCTTGCCCTCTCACCTGTTCTGCCTCTCGATGTTCTGCAGCTCCCGGTGGTCCTTCTTCAGGTGCTTGGTGAGCGAGGTGAAGTATTCCCGCAGCAGGTTCTGGAAGGGCTGCTGCTTCTCCGTGCTGATGATCTCACTCGGAGGGAAGGCCAAGCCAAACTTCTCGGCAGCCACTTTCACCTTGCGGGGCACTAAACCGGCGATGTCGTCTCCGCAGTGCTTACAGAAGCTGATCACCACAGACACATGGGTGTGCGTCTCGCGGTCGGCGCCGATGATGTTCTTCAACTGCTCGTAGATGAGAGATAGTCCCTCTTTGTCTGTGAAGAGGCCCACGATGGTGAGCTCGGCGATGAAGCGCAGGTCTGTGCGCAGCTTGCTCACGTTGGGGGCTTTTTCTTCCTTGCGCGCTTCAAAGTGCTTCTTCCACGCCTGGAGGAGCAGCGGCGCAAACTCGCCGTACCTCTGGTGGAAGAGGGAGCACAGGTGAACCGCGCAGCCGACGTCGGAGATCTTCAGCTTGGCCTCCACCACAGAGCTCACGGCCTCGCCGATGTACTTGCTGAGGTTCAGTGAGCCAAAGTCGTTGGAGAGCGAGTCCCGTTGCTGCTCGGTGAGGGTGCGTAGCTTCTTGACAAACGCAGTGTTCTTTTTCAGGTTGGAGTCCAGGCGGCTGAAGAAGGCCTCCTCCGGGCGACACTCGTGAGCGTTCTGGTTCTTGCTGCGGAGTTCCTTCCTGCAGTGGTGCCGTTCCCAGGCCTCCTGGTGCAGCTGATGTCCCTCCTCCTTCTCCCTGCAGAGATGTGGTAAGACAGAGAGACGAAACAAAGATGAGAGGGCAGGAGACGGAACGCGCAGTGAGTCTGAGTTCTGTGAGGTTAAGAGATAAACAATCAGGGTGAATGAAATAGATCTCAAATCACAGATTCAGTGACTCAATTAAAACACAAAGCCAAACACATCTTTATGTACAGACTCATCACACAGATATATCTCTGTTTTTATTGTGATGATTATAGCTTCCAGCTAATGAAAACCCCAAACTCTGTGTCTCTGTATTTCCTGTCTAAAGGTCCGTGAGCAGTGACTGACATCATCTTTTTCATCATCATCGTCTTTTTTTCAGTAAATCAATTCAAAAAGTAAAACACATCTACATATATAGATTCCCCACACGCATGTTTATGTCTTTACATTTTGGTGATTATCATTTGGATTTTTTCATTAGCTGTACGTTTAAACGATGATACAAATGAAAAGAAACTTGTAATGGGTCTATCTATGTGTGTGTTTCACTTTTGGAATTGATTTGATTTACTCAGATGTATCTGTGTGTTCCTATCAATGGGTCAGGTCGACGTTCTATAAATCCTTAATATCTTCAGTAAACCACCCACTCATCAGTATCAAAGAAGAGATTCATGATTAGTATCAGCAGCGACCAAAGCTTCATGTTCTTCACGTTCATTCACTCGCTCTTACTTCAGGAGAGCCGCCTCCTCCTCTCGCTGTCTTTTAGCCTCCTCCTCTTGCAGCTTCCTCTCCTGTTCCTCCTGCTGCCTCTTCACCTCCTCCTCTTTCTGCTTCTCTTCTTCCTCCGCTTTCTGTTTCTCCTCCTCTTTCTTCCGACGCTCCTTTTCTTCTTTCTTCTTTTTCTCCTCCTCCAGACGCTTCCTCTTCTCCTCCTTGCCTCCGTCTTTCTTACCGCTCATTTTGGCCTCATCTTTGGCTTTGTCTCTCACAGACGCTGGTCTCTTCTCTCCATCACGGTCCTCCTTTTCCTTAAATGAACTTACATCTTTCTCATCCATGTTGACTGAGCTTTTGCGTTCAGCAGGCATTCTGACAAAAGAACACAGAAACAGACCACTTCAGGTACTTCAACAAATCTGAAAATTCGTAAAATGAGTCACTGATGTGTTGCACACAGACAAACTCTTTTCAACCTAGCAGCCGAAATGTATAATATTTGTTCCTAGCCGATGTTTTATTTTGCAAACACTACCTAATCCTATACTGGATGTCACGTTGTGCTTTGTGAAACAAGAGATAAACACTGTCGCCTGGAACTTTGTTGGTAGGTTTCCGCCATGCAGCCCCACGTCGTTGACATTAGCCACGTAGCCAGACTGCTTTGCTTAGCATTACGTTAGCTGTCTTGTGTGTGAAATGTGGGATTACGAATAGCCATACATTGAGCTCCGCCTCTTTTAAGTCTTATACTACTTTCATTTGTTTCTCAGGCTAGGCTACAGTACCGTGCAGCCATTATAACATTGGAAATAGTCGTTAGCACAGCTAGCACGTTTAGCGATGTGGCTTGAATGGACGCAGCGAACCGATGTAAACAATCGTTTGATTGCGTCAAACTGGCAGTTAGCGTGTAACACTCCGTTGTGGTGGAAGCGTAAACAACGTGTGAATTAAATCCCCGTGTATCGAATGTTTTATACAATATTTCATTTGGTGTTGTAAAATGTAAAGTTTACCTGCTAATTGTAGCAAAACAAACATCGGTCATTAGCGTTGGTTTCCGTGTGATCCCTAGAAGGACCCGACACAAGGTGTCACAAAATTATGCCAGATCAAAAATATCTCATCATGATAAGTCAGGTCAAAACATCGATATAGACTTAACATTAATGTGAAGTTTTATCAAAAGATATTTTACAGTAGCTTTAAGAGTGCACTGATTCATATTTTGTGTGTTTTTACTGTTCCATTCGACAGGCGAATCGTGAGACAGCTGTCAATGGTCTGTAAAAATGGAGACGAGACGAATGTTTTTTTCAAATACATTTATTAAGCCGCTTGGTGGCAGTATAACTTCCAAAACACTTTTTTAAAAAGTAATTTGGCAAAAAATACCAAGGGTATCCTATGACATTTTCATGATTTATTTATTAACCATTTCTTGTTTAATTAATTAACTCAACGTCAACAATACTTGTTGTAGATTATCCAACTGATTTGACAAATTAACATTAAATATATTTACTTCATGGCTATGTTTATTGAATTATTACCACCCATTGGGTTTGTTAACTTCGATTTGTTTCGATTTTTGTTGTGGTTTTAGTCACAGCTTGGATTTGTTTCCTGTATTGCTAAACTCTTTCCACTAAGTCTTCTATTCATGTGTAGATTCCTGCCAGCATAGCTCCCTCTGTTTGTGCACGAACAGAGACACACTTGTCCATTTCTTGACACAGTTGGGATATATAGAAAACCACACACAGGTAATGAGATCTCCACCCTCTCCCACAGGAAGTCGGGACAGAAGAGCAGTTCACAGGAAAACTGGCATTTCAGGGGAAGTTATAATACACAGAGGCAGGTTCTCCACCCGTTGAATCGGCTCCATAAGGCACTGATGCCACTACTACTGCAACAATTAACATTTGGACTCGGATACTGTCCAGTCTACAGAGAACAATACAAACAAGTGTAAAAACCTGTTTTTATTCAGTAGATTTATGCTGAATACAGTAAAAATACATCTCATTAGTAAAAGATTCAGTTTAAAGCTGTGTGTCTTTGTCACAGTTCATCGCGTCATCAGCATATACAACATATACTTTGAGTGTTCTTCACCATACGTCACTTGATCAGTCAACAATATGAAAAGAGCGATGATGTTGCTTCCTAAAGAAACCGCTGTCTTAGTCATAACCAGCTGTCGGCGGTACATCATCCCTCTTGGCGTTGTGAAGTGGCACAATGAGAGGATGTGAGTTGATGTCATCACCGAGAACGCTTGTGTCGTGATCACAGTGTTTGAATGTACAACATTCTTTGAGCAGACAGAACAAGCTGAAAACATGTACAGTAATTAAATTATTCAATTTTTTCTTCAGTGATTGTTCAGTCACAATGTCACACTGTCTCCAGATTTGAGTTTCACTGATTCAACACACTGTCTGGTGTTGCTCCGATGACTCCACGTCGCTTTCTACTCAACAGTGTTGTGGAGCAAACGGCCATGGAAGCAGAAAAATACTCAATTAAAAAAAATAGATATAAAAAAATGTCTGTGCTGTGTTGACAGGTGGGGAACAACTACGGCCTCTGCGCCAGGCGGCTCTTCCCCTCCTCCTGCTCGACCAGCTTGAAGTGAGTGTACGACAGGATTCCTGCCAGAGTACAGAGGATCCCCAGAGCCTGCGGAGGAGACGGAGGAGATGTTTCACGAGCAAATAGTTAAAGGTTGAAATCATCCGAGTGAAGCGGGAAGTCACACCTGGTTGAGTGACAGCGGGTCCTCGAAGATCAGGTACCCTCCAATCAGAGTGATGCAGAATTTGAAATGGCCAAACATGTTGTAGCTGAGGAGGAGAGTCAGGAAAGAACCACAAAGTCCTCCTATTCAAATGAATAGCCCATCAGTTCTACTAGGCCCTTAGACAGAGTACTGTGTATAAAAAAAACGGCACTACCACAAACATTTCCCTTCCGAGAAGCCCAGAAACATGTTCTAGAAGTCTAAAAACCCTTCAAGATTCAACATTTGGGCACCAAAGAAGAACCTGAGAAACCTCTGAACGACATTTGGACTTCAACAATCCCTGAAGCCTAAAAAGTCAGACTTTAATGACCCCGCCCACCATTGCTCTGTGAGGATACGTCACAGCCGAGGTGTTTCCAATGATCCAGTAGATGGACAGGTTGACCAGGAACGCCACCACACCAGACAACAACACTGTCAACTGAGAGACAACAATGCTGTTACCTCCGCAACAGGACTTTCTTTCTGAAATGATCACGTTTGTGTGTGTGTGTGTGGGGGGGAGGGGGGTTTGAATCTGACCAGCGCTGGCAGAGACCAGGGTCCAAATATTCCTCCGTCTCCAGTCAACGGCTCAAACAGAGGAACAATACACAGCAGGAATCCGGACGATAGAGGAGCCTGACAGGACCGTTAGCATGTGTTAGCATGAGCGTCACTAGTTATTTATATACAGTACGACGTACAGACGACATTACATTTCTTTAGTGTAGTCTGAGCTGTCTAGATGTTCCTTTCTAGTTATTCTTCTCAGGGTTCTCTGTCAAACTGCAGTGACATTCGTGAGCATCAGTGATGGAGTGAGTCGTACCTGATAGTACAGAAGCTGCATTGAGTTCACTTGGAGCTCATGTTGCTTGGCGCCCACCCACTGGGAGACACACACATTCATGTTACTGCTGGCACGTAGACGGGAACCCACTCCTCGCCTCTCCACTCACCACTTGGTACATTGACGTCACCAGGACTCCCAGCGATGCAAACACGGTCCCCAGAACGTTGAACCGCACGTCATAGTACGAGTTCAGTATCACCCCTAACGTTATGGGCACCTGGGGACGCCGACAGGCAAAACACAAGAGATGAACGATTTATTGAAAAACTCCTCCAACCTGTGTTTATCTCTACGTGTTCTGATAGGAAGTCTGGTTTTGAGTGAGTGATTTTTGTCAGTTGACTCGTTCGCAGGGGACAAACTACGAACCGGATTCACCTGCAGCAGTTCACTGAAGCACTCAGCTGAACCGTGGAACAAACGAGTCTTTTCAGCCAGTGATTCCGTACAGTTCATTCAACCAAAAGATTTCTTCTTTCAAATGAATCGTTCGCGACCGGGACAACACTAGGGGAAAAATGAAAAGGAAAAAAAGAAGAAAAAAAGAAAATTGAAATCCACTGCTGCTTACCAGTGTGAGTTTGATCTTGGTGGAGAAGGTCTTCTTGTAGTAGGTGGTCTGGATGAGGATGATGACGGGTGTGGTCATGGCTTTGGCCAGTTGGTACGTTCCGATGGAGTTGTTCTGCAGGGAAAGATTGGTGAACGCCACAAAGCCACAGAAGCTCAGCGCCAACCACACGATCCTGCGAATAGGGAGGCTTTTCGGAGAGAAAATGTCCATCTTTTGGCAGATGTACAGCCCCAGCCAGGTGACCACGAAGTGCACGAGGGTCAGGGTCATGTTGGGGAAGCCATAGTGCACATAGATCCACTTGTTGATGAAGACAATGCAGATGGAAGACAGCAGGTTGACCAGCAGGCCGGCGATGATCCGCCTATTGGCGGATAGATTGAGCAGTCTCTCGGCCATGTTGCTGGATGTTTTTTAGCTGTGACCTGGCGGAGCGAGATGGTCACACTGCCAAAACAGACAACGTTGGAACGTCAACTACAACATTCACATCTGATTCGAGGATTCGTGGTTTTAATTTGCCATGTGTGCATAAACAAACAGTTCATGTCACAGAGCAATTCATGTGCAGGCGATTTTAGGCCAGTTTAGGCCAGTTTCAAGCGCACAGACTTTTCTAAAAAAGAAGAAAGAAGATTAAAAAAAAAGAAAAAAATAATAATACCAATAATAACAACAAGGCAAATACTTATACATATATAGAAAATATAAATATAATGGAATACTTTGAACAGAGTGTAAACAGATGACAGTGAAAAATAAAAGATGGTTTCATTTTTTTTATCACCCTGACACTGAAACTCCATGGTGGGTATAGGTGACTCGGTATTGTGTAAATTCATAGGCATAAAAAGGAAAGTTCAAGCTCACAAACATTAATATATGGATATAGAAATTTGCAGATGAACTGTGAGATGCTTTTATACATTTTTCCTGTTCACACAAGACAAATAATAAAAACGAGCAGAACCACCATTGCTCAAACTTGCTCAAACATGGATTCTTTGCATGAATGAATATTTACTATTTATTTACCTTAAGTCAACTTTGACAGGAACAGGACGTTCATGGCGCCTTCAGGTGAAGTCAGTTAAGCTAGCTCAGCTATTATTAACGTTATTTTGTTTGTTTGGTGTCCAACTGGACGCCAACAGTCTGACATTATGTGTACAATAATTCAAGCTAACATGTAAATCATACGAATCATGTGTCGCTGCTGGTTAATGCAGAATCACACGTTCATATAATGAGTTCATTCATTTGCCTCCAGCACATTCTGTCCCTGTGTCTGTCTCATTCTGCCACGCAGCAGGAAAAGTTGCTCCTTACCTGTGGTCTTCATCTTCGACCCGTCTTCCCGATCCCCTCCTCTCCGTCTGAACGGGGGTCTCCGGGGGCAAATACCGGAAGGCGACGGCTCCGTGAGCTTCCACCCGGTGTCCAAAGCTCCTGTCCCGGCCTTTGTGCTGCGTGGAATACCGGTTAATGTGTCTACGACTGGAAGATTTTCTTACTTCCCTCCTCAGTCCCGATACACAAGTCTGCAGCAGTTTCTGCTCAACAGCGCCCCCCGTTTCTTCCTGTTTCTTCTGCCGGCCAGTGATTGGAGGGGCAGTGGCACCTAGCGGAACGGAGGAGAACTACACGGCAGCGACGGAAATTCCATCTACACTATCAGTGAGTTCAGAGAAATAAGATCTTAACACAAGTTAAGTTTATTCAGTTGACAGAAAACACTCTGAACAGAAACATTAGAACTTTAAATAGTGATCTTATTACTTACAGAGCTCACAGAAGGTGTCTGTTTAAATAAACTGAGCATCTCAAATAAATAAATAATAAAGATGTGTAAGAATTATTTTACAGATATTTCTTACATATTTTCTGTAAATGAACAACTAGATATGTGGAAAAAAAATACATTTTAACAGGAAAAAACCTTAGGAAGAATTAATTTGGAAAACATAGCCTGTAAAATAAACCACCAGCAGGCGAAACTTACACAGGAAAGTCACACTTTCTGGGAAATCATCTGACTTGTTCAGATGAAAGATGGTGAGATTTGAATTCAGATAAGATAAAGTACAATCACCTAAGAGTGAAAGAGTGACCACTGTCACAAACACACATTTGAATGTGATCATCTCATACAAAGTCTAAATATTCTAAACATTCTCCTCCAAAATCAGCAATGAATCACGCAGCTCTGACGACAAGACCAACAGGACACAATGTGTTTCCCTCTGAGTGACTTCTCTACGAGAACATAAAGAGAAGCAGAAAGTGCAGAAATGTGCCTGTGGACAACAGCACAGGAGCTGGACTGTTATCTGGTTATTGTTTAGTTTCAAAACCCAACTGTGACTTTATTTCATGACAGACTGGACATGTGCTGAGCTGTTAGACACTGGGAGGACAGGTGGGGCGTCTCAGCTGAGGTAGGTGAGGACAGACGGGCGGTCTCAGCTGAGGTAGGTGAGGATGACCGACTGGATGGGCAGCCTGCAAACCGGACACAACTTCTTCCTCTTCTTCAGCTTCCTGGCGCAGACGTAGCAGGACATCAGGTGCCCCGTTCGTCCGTGGACAATGCAGCCGTTCTTTGGCCGTGACTGACAGATGAGACAGGGCTCCAGGCACGAGTCCGGCAGTCGCCACTCTGCTGACACGCTGCGGTCCAGCTCGGGGACGGCGGGCTGAGGAAGAGATGGTGGTGGAGCAGAGGGGGAAGACGGGAGAAGTTCCTGGGAGTCGGAGGAGGAGGGGGGATGGGATTCAGGAGTCCAGAGCTTCTCCTGGGAGGAGGAGGACGGCTGGGAGGAGGCGGTGGAGTCCGACAGGCACTGTGACAAGAGGGGAGGAGTGTTTGCTCGTTTTCCATCGGGAACGTCGACGCCTTCGTTCTCCTCGACATCAGAACCTTCAGAGAACACATCGATGTGAATCATGAATCATGAATCATCAACCATCGACGCCGTGTTTGTTGTTTCAGCTGCAACTTTACTCTCCGGGCTCTCATAGCGTGTTTGACTTCCAGTCCAGACCAAAGATTCAACGGAACGCTTACAGACAGTGTCAGTGGTCTGAACAGTAGCTGCTCAGCGCCAAAAGTGCCAGAGGATTCTACCTGTTCAATAACTGATAATGGTTCAGCCTGTCGCTAGCGTTCTGACCAACCGTGCTAGTGATGAGTGTATGCGGCGTGGCTGTGACTGTGTGGCATATCCAGCTAAAAACATGCTAACAAACTGCACGCTAACTTTTCAACAAGAGCGACATGAAGCTCAACCATGTCTTCATAACAGTAGCTTGAAATGCTATGCTAACAAAACCACAAAGACAAACACCACAGCGTGTATCGCAGAAATTCATGCATGAGTAGAGCTGAGTTCTCCGGTGGCTTTGTTGTGTTGTTCCGAAACAACAGTAGTTTAGCAGCTCAATGTGAACTGGACTGTTGCTGGAACGTTCTGTTGCAACTGGATGCACATCGCTGCACGTTGCGGCGCCTAGAATCTTTGGTCTGGACTGGATTTAAAACACTGTTGGACGAACCTGGAACTTGTTTTGCTGCTGATTGGTCCGTTGGCTTTGGGGGCAGGGTTTTCGGACTGGAGGTGATGTTGAGGTCAGGCAGCCAATCCTGGCGCAGAGTCCAGCAGCGGAGGCAGTTTCTAGGCAGAGGTGGATTCAACTCATCGCACTTCGCACAGCGCCAATAGTCCTGCAGCAGAAACACACACAGTTAGCCCTGAATGATGAGAGTGTGTGTGTGTGTGTGTGTGTGTGTGTGTGTGTGTGTGTGGACTCACAGCTTCTGTGATTTCAGTGTCCTCATCAAACGAGTCGTCATCCTCTGCCTCAAAGATGGTGACCTCATAAACCTGCACGTCAAAAAGCCAAAGTGAAAACAAGAACGGGGTCGGGTGACGGAGCGAAACGACGACCGATGAATGAACGTGTGATGAAACCTAAAACGTCCCTGACCTGGTCGTCAGCAGACAGGGAGGCGTTGTCATCACTGTAGTCGTCAGAGTCCACGGACTCGACCTCAAACTCCACGCTGAAGTTGTCGCTGTCTGAGTCGGAAGCAGCGACTGCGACCTCTGACCTCGCAGACTGAGCACACAAGCAGCCCGCGTTTAAATGCGCATTCATAAAACGATGTGGCGTGTGCCTGTGCGTGTGTACGCTCACCGTGCTGTGGGAGTCAGCTGACGGGCTGCCGTGACCGTCCCGGACACTCTCCAGTCCACCAATCACACACCACGACAGGCTGTTGTCAAAGGTCAGCGAGTAGCTGTCAGACCTCCTCCTCTTCCTCCCATCTTGTTCACCCGCCTCCTCCTCTGAGCCGTCCTCCTCCTCCTGCTCCTCCTGCTCCTCCTCCTCCTCAGCATCCATGCTGCGGGAGGGTCCTGATGCAGACCAGCCGAGTGGTGTTTAGCTTCGCTGCCTTCACCGCCTTCTGATGGCGGCGGCGGCGGCAGCTTGTCAGGAGGAACTCACCCGCGTCACTGCTCCGGCAGCTGCTCCTCCTCCTCCTCCTCTTCTGTCTCCTCCTCCTGTCTGGTGACGACGAGTGACTTTCAGAGTCTGCCTCCTGAAAGAGAGAATGCGTTTAAGACCCAGAGAAAAGTGGCTTTCTCCACCGCTTACTTTTGATCGGTTCGGTGTTCTCGGCCGCTGCGAGAGCTAAGTCACGTCACGCAAACAGTCGGTGTATCTGCGACGCATCGTTACATTTCTGGAGCGGTGACGTCAAGGTACACCGCCGATTTAAGTCCCCCAGAATGAAAAAGGTGCATCGCTGCCTCACCTCTGTCTGACTGTTGCTGTAGGCGTCACTCAATCTTTGAGGCGACTCTGACGAAGACAACGACACTTTGGTCAGAACGTGAGAGAAGAAATCAAGCAGGAATTTGTTTTGTGAATGCGATGCCGTCTGCTCGGAAAGGAGAGTGAGAGGAAGTACCTTGGTTCTTCACCACCACCAGGTTCTTGGTGATCATTGCAAACAAAACCCTGAAACAAAAACGTTTTCATTAGAAATCTGATTCAATAGGACTGAGAACGTTGAACAAACTGCCAGCAAACTGTCTCCATTCTCACCGTGGCTCTTTTATGGAGAAGGTGTCGACTCCCAGCACCCGCCCCAGTGCATCTTGGGAACAGTGGACGATGTGCTGCTGCTTCTGGTCGTACAGCTGCTTCTTCATGATGTACTGACCCAGGTAGAACATCACCTGAGAGCAGGGGGTCACAGTGAGCAGACGAGATCAGACCCAAACATCCAACAAATGTAAAGAACAAATATGACAAGAGAATGGATCAATAAAAACCAGATACCACACCTGACTGATCGACTCACAGTGAATGATCAGACTGGAAAATACTTGTATCCTTTAGTGTGTGTTTGTTCAACTGACAGCCAGAACTGTTTTATCAAGTGTTTAAATCAAGCCAAACAAGAAGTCACAACTTCCTGACACGATAAAAAACGACACATGATCAATTTTAACCCTTTAATTCTACTTTTGTTAAAAACATTTTTCCAGGATAGTACACACACACACACACGATATATTTTTCCTGTGTGTGTGTGTGTGTGTGTAGTATTTTCTCTAATGGCCCAGAAAAAACAAACTCTTAGTGCCAAGCCCTTTTTTTTTTTTTTAGATTTGGCACTGAACACAACTGTCGTATTGTACGCAGTGTATAAAGTTCACTTTGGGTCAGAATCAGAAGTGAACATGTTGTACCTCCTTCATGGTGAAAACATCTTTCGTGGCTCCTGCGTGTTGCAGCAGAGAGCGGAACTCTACCTTTGGACAAACCTAAACACACCAACAGGGAGACGTTCAGTCACAGTGGACAGTCAGTAAAGTTCAAGGACCTCAGGAACTTCTTGTTCTCACCAGTTTGTTTTCGTCAGCGGCGTCGGTCTGTAGCTCCTTGTCAGCTGACATGGTGAAACGGATTCTTCCTGCACACAGACGCGTTTATCACTGTTTGTTTTAACCATTGACAACAGAAGGGAAGCGCAGCAGATGTGACCTGACACCTGTTTGTTTCAGCCCAAAACAAATGATTCTGATCAGCTCCACGCACAGATCGTTTTACCCTTTGACACAGAGCTCGTACAAGAAGTGGATGTAGCCAATGGGACATAACCCCACCAACACGTGAACGCATTCGGCATTCACCAATTGTGTTTTTAGGACACCCTTGACCATAAGGACGGAAAGAAGCAGTTTCCTGATGTTGCAAACATCATGTGATGCATGAAGAGCTGTGATCCATCCAACACTGACCAAAAAGTACAAATCTAACAGTAGTTCTTCACCAAACTGAATTCTGGGGGAGCCAGCTCACAAATCATCATAATAAGATCCGCAACGTGATGGTAGTAGTTAGCTTGGTTTGCACGGTAAGTCCATGACTGGGAAGACCTGGCTGGAAGCTTTAATGTTTTATATCACAACAGAACACGTTATCTCTGCTAAACGCTGCTAGTAACGGACGACAAAAACACCTCAAATAAATAAAGTCCATGGGAGTTACAGAGGTAGTCAAACCCCCAAGAGCAGAAACTCAGTAGGCAAATGAGCTGACAAATGTAGTAGAACACCAGGGCAGAGCCACATCTTTTATACAGTCTATCAGGCAGAGTGTGATCTAACACACAGCAGCTCCAGCATAGTGTTTCAATTCATATCCATTTAATTATCTTCACCTTATCAGCAGTATAGAGGTTTATTTGCCATTAATTCATGTGTGCAATCAAATGGGTTTTTTTGTTATTACAGAAGACAACATGTCAAACTGAAACACCACAAAAGTATAATACACACTGTTATTGTCAGCATACAATCGCAACTATACAAAATCCAAGCTGTTTAATAACTATTTATTGTGTGAACAGAATTTTTTTTTTTTTACATACAAATCATTTGAGAGACTTACCATACAATACAGAGTAAATCAGCAGTCCATTCTGTGCAAGTACAAGTGCATAAAGTGCAGTGAGAATGGAGCAGAGCCAAACTGCATCCTCTTATAGTCCTGCTCAGACATGTCGAGACTAGACCAGCCTGGATGGCCTGGCCCAGACTGACTGGGCCTATCAGGGCCAGCCGGGGCTGAGTCAGCATGAGTGTGTGTAGTTTGTGCTCTCCTCCAACTGACTGGAACAGCTGATTGAATCACCCAGCTGATGGTAGACATGCCGGGACTAGTCCACCGTGACTCAGTTCTGTCAAAACCAGTCACCCTGGCAACAGAAAATGTCACTAACCCAGTGCTGAACAGGGCCAAAACAGGCTAAATAAAGGTGTTCTATCCTATGACATCCCTGGAGAAACCTGCTGCTGGAAAAAGATTCAAGCAACACTGACTCCTTGATTCCATCTCTTTTCTTTCCATCTGTGGTCCAGAATAGAGAATGTGTCTGGGCAGGGGGTCTGTTACAGGGTGGAGGGTATGTTAGTTAGTTGGTGAGTCAGCTGTTGCCATTACGACACGTGCGCAGAAAATATGCCCGGGCAGATCTCCCTTCCTCTCTCTCTCCCTCTCTCTCCCTTCCTCTCTCTCTCCCACACACATAAACCAATCTATCCAGCCAGAGCGCACACATACAGATCAACAATCAGCAACAGACGAGATGAGCAGTTCAACAGCTGGCGAACTTGGCAAATTTGAAAAATCTCACCATGCTAATGATGCTAAACACGAAACACACTCACAACTTATCCAAGTTAGTATACTTTCATATTACCTACGGACAAAGGATGCGGTGCAAGAACAATTTACTATAAATGACGCGGTTACAATACATCTATATTTAAAAACGGAAACGTGTTGCACAGGCCATCTGGTTTCAGGCGCAAAGAGTAGACTGACATAGCTCAGCCGTATCGGGCCAACTCGGCCAGGAAACAACGAGGCTCCGCGGCCTACTAGCTGCTTTGCTGCTCACTGACTGCTAATTTGTTTTCTAAGTCCTATATCGAAATGTATTGGTGTAATAAAGTTGGGCGAGTGCAAACGTACCTTCTCATTCACCACCGGTTGAATAAAACCTTTCTGCGGCGTATGAACACCAGTTTACTAAACAGTTGAAGTTAGGACAGTTGATCTGTTTATGCTTCCGTCAGCGTGAGCGGTTAACATGGCGCCCCTGCTGGACAAACAGACACTGCATCCAAGTTTCTAAATCGAACACAATAAATCTGAATTACTTCATTTTGTTGGCAATCAATAATTCAATTTGCATAGTTATTACTTTGTAAATTCTGGTTCAATTTAATTCACCATTCTGCTCCTTATATATTTTTGACAGTTTTTCTTGTTCTATACTATTTTGCTGTGTGCTGTGGTAACATGTGGATGCTGGAGCCAGAACGTTCCCATGGGATCAATTAAGTTCCTTTCATCAGTCTATTACATCTAATTTCTTCTAATGCTATGTAATTAAAATAAGATGTACATCAACACAAACTACGCTTTAATGTTCACTTCACGTATTAAGGATGGAAATATTTGTGCTGCTGGCAGATCAGTCCATCAAAAAGAAAACTATGATTAAATTATTACAGATTGATTATGAATTGACTGATCAACTGGAAAAATGTTTTTTTTTCAAAAAAGGAGGAATATGTTAGCACTTGAATGAATGTACTAACTCATGTTTCCCCATGAACACTGAACAACTGCAGGAACACATTTATTTTGTAAATACATAAACAATACAAAAAAGACAAAATTAACTCTGTAACTCGTAGCCCAGCGGGTCAAGTCCTTGATCCAGCAGAGAGAGTGATGACTCCCTTAACTTCTGAAGAAACCTGCTCAGCTCCTCTTTGGAGAAAACCTGTGGGTTTGATGTGAAAAAACAAAATCACTTTAAACTGATCACGTTTCTAAAAGTAAGTCTTGGACAGTATTTCCCATCTAAATTATGTGTAGGGTTAAATATTTTATGTTCTATTCCACAATTGTGTTTATTAAATTACCTGGTAGAGGCAATGCTGGTCAGATGAGATGATATCAGCAAGCCGCAGTGCCTCCTGGTGTCTGGAGGAGCTCTGCAGCACACTAAGCAACAAGAAGCTGAGACGGGGCAGACACAGGGAGCGCAGTGCCGCCATCTGGTGGCTACGCTCGGAATCCTGTTCAGAGTCCTGCAAGCAAGTTTATAAGCCAATTTAGTTTATGTAAAGCTAAGGCAACATTCTTGAAACATCACACTGCTCCTTTAAATTGCTGATGTCCATGATCACCTGTCTGGTGTCGACCATCCAGCCGCCGTCGACAAACAGCAGCACATTGTAGATCCTCTCTTTAACGTCTTCGGTCAGGGCATCCAGGCGGCTTGACCAGGCAGACATAGAGGACTGACGCACACACACGTGATTGGTGACATATAACTTATAATCAAACCACACATATGTACTGGTGCTGCTGCACTCTGTTCTTCCATCCATTCATGATGAAACTGCTTCAGTAACACTGTCTGTGTGAGAGTGTGTGTGTATTTGTACCTGATACTCCTTCTCCCTCATTTCATTGGCTACTTTTTCAGTGAATTTGGCCTCAGGAGCAGGAGTAGGCTTCTGGGGGGCGGAGCTACTGTGGCCGAACCAATCAGTGAACGCCTCATGGGCTTCCTGTGGGGTACATTCATATCAACCATGTGAAATTAGCATCACTCTTGTGGCATTTCGTGCAACTTATCCTACAGTGTCACAGCATCCCAGAGACAAGTCTGCCCCAAAAGATAAGGGGTTCGATAAATATACTTTTATTTCTATCACCAAGAAAACTAAGAGCACCCCACAAATTGAATTTCACTAAGTGCATTTTCAAACCATGACTTCTTCTCAAGTCCAATCAGTTGCACTGAGACCTTTTAAATCCAGTCCAGACCAAGGATTCAAGGTGCAACAGAACGGGTTGGTGCTAGAAGTTTCAGAGGATTCTACCTGTTAATGGCTCAGACCAGACCATCTCCAACATTCTGACCAATCAGCTGCGAGCTGCCAACCACAAAGACAATTCCCCAATCCTCCTGGGTCTGGACTGGACTTCACAGGAGGTGATCTCTGTACAGCTCCAACTAAACAACTCAACAAGAAACAGACCAGGTATGCTCTGATGCACAGGTGCTCTCTGATGGCATTCTCTTCCTCAGCAGGTAGAGGCGTGGTCTGGCTAAGCCCCGCCCACTGGCAGTAAATCTCCCTCATCGAGTCCTCTGGAACTTTGGAAAACACCGCCTTGGCTGCATCGTGTTTCTGCAGGGCTGAGATACAGACGAACACAAGCCACTGGTCACACAACCCTGAGCCTGGCGATGTCAGTGAGGGTTCAAGCGATGCAATAAATACCCAGAAACTTCCTCATGATGGCATTGGACTGCTTTAGGGCCTCGGCTCGATGGGCGGGGTCAAACAGTAGCCAATCAATGACGTCGATCTTCTGTTGGTCCTCCTGTCAGCACACATCAACACAGTCAACTCAGTCCACTAATCCACTTTGTTGAGGACACTGAAGAAACTCTGTACCTTTGTCGTTCCCATCTCCAGCGTCTGGCTGTGGTGGCTAAACTCAGCGTCATCCCGCTCTCTCACCGTTTCCACCACCAGCTTGGTCACGGCAGCGACATCCAGACCTGCAAACAGAGAACATCCTGTAAGTTTGTCGTCTGGCCAGATTCGGCGTGCAGTGTCATATGTGTCCATCTCACCGGCGTCGGTGGCGAGGTGCAGGCAGCGGGGGCGGAGCTCTGGCTGGGTGACCGTCTCCAAGAAAGTGGCGTACTGAGCCGTAGCGAGGTCGGCTGGTAGCTGGCTAACGTAGCTGGCCACAAGGTCGGTCTGCTGATCCTGGATCAGGAGGGTGATGTACGCCTTCAGCACGTCAACAAACACGTCCTCCTAAAAGACGCACAGATCAGCAGACGGCGACACGAGGTGCGACATCATCTGAACCACTAAAGAAAAGAATGACGCCGTCCATGTTACAGGGTTAATCTGTCACCTTCAGTGCCAAACCCAGAGAGCGGAAAAACATCAGGACATGAGTCATGAAACGCAGCAGGTGTGAGGGGAGGATCGTGGAGGCCGTCAACCAATCGGAAAACTCATCCAAAAGCCCTGAGAAGAACACGCAGGAGGAGAGAGGGAGGGTCAGGAGACATCACGACAACAGCTGAACTCACATGTCAGAGTTCTCACCTTCCAGGTCTCCCAGGATAACATACTTCTGGACGACATGGTAGTGCTGTTTTATCTCCTTCAACACCCTCTGCACACGCGCACACACACACACACACACTACAGCTTTGAGACAGATACTTTTGATCATGAGACTGAGTTGATTCAACGAGGTTTCACCATCGACTCTGAGGCTTGAAGCTCCTCAAACACCTTCTCCATGGTCCAGCTGGAGGGGAAAGTGATGCGATACATTAGCTGGTTCATGACTTTATGTAGCGCCAGTGGAACACGGTTCCATGAGACGCTGACTGAGTGTGTGTGTGTGTCATACTTGGCCTCCAGGTACTCTCGTGGCAGAGTCTCCACTTCCTGGTGAGCCATCCCTGACGACATCAGATCCTTTTCAACCAGCGAGTCCACCATCACTTTGAAGTATGCCCACACGTAGTCCTCCCAAGATTCACACACTACCAGAATCTGACACACATACACACACACACATGTTAAATACATACACAGATGTATTAATGTGGTGTTTTACTTTGAAAGTTGACCGAATTCGCTGTGGTACAGCCATTACGTTACACAGACGCTTCTGGTGAAAAGTCAGGGTCAAACACAGAGACAGAAATTCCTTGTGATGTTACCGGTTTGATGTTTCCGCTGAGGGCTGCATAGATCGCTCGCTCGTATTGGTTTAACTGCTCCTGTTTCCAAAAACATCAGCGATCAGTCTGCGGACCATCATGCAACTCCAGTGATATATGTGTATGTGTGTGTGTGTGTGTGTGTGTCACCTCCTCAGCCATCCTCCAGCAGCACGCCTTCCAGATTCCTCTGTGAGGATTTCCTTCCACTGCCTGCAGCTCCAAACTGCCTGCAGACAGAGGAGAAAGGCGTGGAACTCACTCCCATGTTGCTCGCAGACACATGCAGTTGGATTTCAGATGATTGGTCAGGTCAGAGGTCACCTGAGGTCAGATTGGGATCGTGGTAGAGCTTCCAGCCCTCCAGAGTTGCAGCTCTCCAGGCCTGACCGCAGCGCTTACACAACCTCTGAGCCTACACACACACACACACACACATAAACAGTGTATTTGGGACAACCCAACAAAAGGGCAGCAGGTAAAAGAGCTTCTTCTTCTTCTTCAGTTAAATAATGTGACTCTACCTCCTCAGTCATCCCTGCTCTGATGAGTGTGAACAGGTTCTTCAGTAGACGGGCGTCATCCTCTCGGTCCAGGTCAGCCAGGGGGCGTTGCTGCCGGAGAGGGGCGTCGGGGTCCTGATGACCACACACACACCGTAATATGATGAACAATGAAAGAGAGAGAGGATGTGTGTGTTGCCATGGTAACATTCCTTACCAACTCAGTGACAAGGGGGACAGTGAAGGTAGTGTCGGTCTTCCTCCTCAGCTTCAGGGCATGGAGGGTGTTCTCCCTGTGACACACAAACACACGCACACACAAATTATAATTGCTAGAATCCTCAGCAACAGAACTTCTACTATACACTCCAGCCAATCCATGTCCAAATAAAACATCTATCTGAAACTCAGAGTGTGTGTCCTTCCTTCTTTTGTCAATCGAACATGCACACACACAGCTGTGATACAACTTGATATGTGAACACGGACAGAATCTCACCAGCAAACATTCTTGGCGTAGTATTCAATGTTGTCAGAGAAATCTCCAATCTGATCCCTGGCGATGCTCTCCAGCCAATCAACGACCAGCTGCAAAATGTTCACACACATATACATTTGTCATTTAACATGTGCGTTTGGATAAAACCATGCATGTGAGCAGCAGTGAAGCAAACGAGTCACAGCTGAGGAAGGAGTGTGAGTGTGTGTGTCACCTGACTCTGCCGGGTGACGACATCCCGCTGAAAGAGCTGCTCTACCACCACCTTCTCACTCTCGCTGGGAACCTATAAACAGACACAATTCACCTTCACAGCTGCCAGGAGTTTTTTTATTTCCTCAGTGCGAGTGGGAGCTGATAAATGTGACCAGCCTACAAAAGCACCTAGAGTGTGTTTGACGTGAGTGACGTCTGATCTGAACTTACAACCATGTCTGCCATCACGTCATCTTCCAGCACCAACTGGACTCGATCCCTGCAGGAAGGAAACGGTGAGGGTTCAGAGGCATCAGACATCTCATCAGACTGGCGTCCAGGAACGAGGCATACCTGTAGAGGGAGGTGATGAGTCTCCAGGTGCAGCACTCCTGCTGAAGCAGCCAGCGCACTCCTGCGGTTTTACTGTTCTGACCCGCTCTGACGACCACGGACTGCAGCATGTCCACCTTAAACACGGCAACGGAGAGATACAGAATTGGTGGGAGACAGATTTTTTTAATTCATGCAGCCATGTCAGTTCTCAGTCCTGTGAAAAAAAAAAAAAAACATCTTAAGTGTCATTTTTTCCCAACCTCAATCTTAAGAATAAAAAAGTAACACTGTCAAATAAAGTCCTCAGGCATTTCCTCAACTTTCTTCATATGTTTCTTCTCTTCATTCCTGCCTCTAGCTCCTCATAGACTCTCCTACACCTAAAATTAATTTGTTTTTTTTATTATTAATTTGGTGTCGGGTCAAGAGCTTCTGCCTCATGTCTATTAATAGAAACCAGCAGCTAATGTCACAATTTACATAATTAGTTGTTATTGTCTTTAATAGATTTCCCACAGCCGTCTTTAATTTTAAGGAGGAAAAATAAAGAAATTCATAAGATTTGAGACTTCTTAAGAAAATACTGAGGAATTGCACTCATGAACTTCTTAAGAAACTACTGAAGATTTTTCTGAACAGGCTGGAGAATCAGGGCCCTGGTTCTCTGGAGCCTACCTTTTCCTTGCAGAGCGTCTGGTATTCCTCCAGCAGCTCAAACACTGCAGTGGAAGAGTGTTTCAGAAAGGCCGCAAGGAACTCTGGGAAAAGACTGGCAGCCGCTGAAAAGACGACCCAAAAAATGTCAGTGCCCACGGGTGCGGTGATAAGTGCGCAGAGACAGAATGGGTGTAGGCGCGTTTGATTCACTCACCAGCCTCTCCTGGATCGTCGTCCTTCAGCAGCGCCGAGCAAAGATTGGTGATGTCGTCTGTGAAGAAGCTGGTGTTCTGCATTCCCAAACCAGGAGACATGTGGAAACTGTTGGTCCAGTCACTGTCATCCAGATTCTGGTCAGACACACATCATTTTAAAACCAAAAAAAGGACCAAAGGGCAAATTTTGCAGTTTTGAACACCAAAAATGTCTGAACAAATCATCTGTGACGTCCATCAGGAAAACAAAAGCTTGTGAATTTTCAGACAGGGGTATAAGTTTATTCAACTAAGGTCATGTTTGCATGTTTTTTCCGTCTTTGAAAGGACATGTTGGGGCCCGGCCGAACATACAATGCAACCTGAAACCCTCAAGGGAGTAAATGCAAAATTCATGCAAAATGAAGAAAACAGAGTTTACATCTCACCAAACTACTGAAAGCCTGTCTGGGTGGGTGCGTGTATCGAGGTGTTCGACTTCCCGGGACCAAAATGGCGGAAACATCTGCGATCCTGGGCGTTACTGAGAAAAGAGAGCGCGAGGTGAGAGATGATCAGGCAATGATGACACTGTGACTCGTGTGTGTGTGTGTGTGTGAGAGTTCGTCCCACCAGCTTGTCTGAACAGTGAAGCAGAAGTGGTTCTCTGCAGGGAGCGGGCTGGTGTCACAATGGAAATGTCAGGGCTGCCACTGCCAGGTGATGGAACTGAGAGACAGGTTCAGGAGGAAAACAGCACTGCCAGTTCTGCACATAAGAATTCTATCTTTGGCGAGAACATTTCACTAAGTTGTATTATTATCGAAGATTCATATCTAGTGTGGAAGACATTGCAGTTTGGACATCTAAGGATTAATTTATGGATCACCATTCACAAAGCAACACTTCAGGATACAAGCCACCTTCTTTCTCCTCCTGCGAGCAGCAATCGTCACCTCGTCTTCCCGAACCACAGGAGACAGCAGCTCATTTTGACCCCTAAAGTAAAAAAATAACATTAAGTACTTCCCAGTCCTGTTTGGTATATCCAGCAATAAATCCCCTCCATTATTTATTTATCACTGGGGTTGACAAAACTGAAAACAGACTACGTAAGAACATGTTTCAAGGTATCTGGCACATATAATCGAATTTAATACTGACACATTGTATAAAATACTCATGACTGAGTAACTGATGAAGAAAATAAAATTAAAACGTGACCTCCAGAACTTTATTCCAACTTGTGCGTTAATAGCTATTGTTTTCGCTGCTGATGAATCTTGTTTACGTCATTTATGTTTGTAAACATATAAATATTATAACTTGTGTGCTTCACACATGACTACAACTGTGAAATATTACCAAACTAATTTACCACATCATTTAATGACGAGGAGTAGAGGTCACTACCTCAAGCGTATAAATACAACTTTGCAGCATCTGTAAGTGACACACAGCTTCTACTTTTGATCAATTAGTGACTTAATGTCAGCTCCGATGACTTGTTAGCAAAATAAACAACAGTACATAACCAGTTAGCATCAGCACTGATTGTGAGCGGCAGCGTTAGCTGCGTTAGCATAGTTAGCCCGAGCCAGCACTGTGAAGGGAGCTGACACGGACGAACGGACTGAATTACAATCAGACCAGCGAAGCAATGAAGCTAAATCACAACAGGGAATCTAAAACAACCAGGTATTGAACATAAAAATACGTAAATAAAACGCACCAGTCCATCGTATTCAGCTGTCAGTTCCCGCTTCACGAGGTTCAACAGTTTTCTTCTTCGTGAGAAGAAGTCACTGTTAAAGCGGGTCAACGCGCATTAGCGCCATCGTGAGGATTCCTGCTGGACGCAAACGTTCCTCTTACACTGGAGGCATTGGTGTGCTTTTAGTATGTTGACGACCTCAAGGTACCATCATGTCGAACAGACACAAAACCATTAAAAAACATTATACAGACGGTTGTATGTACAGTATTTATAGGTTATAACCTGTCCATCAAGGAACAAATGATAAGCTTCTGTTAAATCTTAGTTTTGTTGATGAATTAAAGACGACTTTCAGATAGGAAACATGTCAACAACAGCACATCAACCTGCTGAAATCGCACAGAATACAAATTTTAAAAAGTACAATAATAAATACACCAATGCTAATTTGAACACATGAACAAATAAAAACTCCGCCCATGTCACACTCCTGCATAATTTCAGTCAACCTGCATTTTTGAAGACATCTACGTAAACAGCTGCCATCTCTGAAGGGTTTCAACACAAAACCGTCCATATTCCAGATGTGATAGTGTCTGTCCTGTGAGTCTCATCACAATAGTTTGTCAGTATGATCTCCACTGGCTCCACAGTCTGTAAAATCAGATAACGCCATTATCGTCCTCACAGAGGATGCTCAGGGGATAGATTGGTCCGATGGGTTCTGCTGTTTCCCATTAAAGACTTGGTGGCCTCCTGGTGACGACACAGGGGCCCTGAGGGATGCCTGGTGGGTTTCTGCTCAGTTATTTTATAGGAAAAAAGAAAATATCTCAATTAAAGTGACTTTCAACAGACCACAGGTGTAGTGAATCATATTCATAATATTATACATGAAGCCTGTAAACGTAAATAAACCTTAAAGCAGTGAGAAAAATGCAGCATGGTCCTTTAAATGCTGACATGGCTCTAATTAACGACAAGTTAAAGAGAAGCACACACACACACAAACACACACTAAACAAGCACAGACCTGGTGCGTCATTAAAATTAGAGTCCGTTTCCCCACAGTGGCTTCCTGAGGGATGACAAGTCTTTGTCTGCCTCTGTGGAGGAGAGCTTCATTCATGAACACGTTCTATTCAACAAATATTGAATTGTCAACATAAACACACATACAGACGGTGCACACACTCCTTAAGGTCACAGTTTTCATCGCCATGATCGTCTGTATGTATTTTTTTCTTTCCCATGCTCTCATGACCTACAAGACTCAACAGGAAATTGAGGCAGTGTGTGTGTGTGTGTGTTTGAACTGCATATGTCGAGTATAGGAGATAGCAAACAATAGTACAACTGCCAATGAGCCTCAGACTGACGCGTCTGTTACTTAGGAGGTGATGATGCGTTACAGAATGACAATGAGCTACAATACTACAACAAGTTATAGTACAATGACGAGTAACAGTACAACGATGAGTTACTGTACCATTCAAAACTTTCAGATCACTTAGATGAATTCACATCAATTTCAGTTTTATATCTTCTCTAATCAACAGTTTTCAGCTGTGCTAGCATGATTGCAAAAAAATAAAAATATTACATATATTATACTTACAGCTGGAATAGTCAATGTCCAGGCTGTATTTCTAATTAATTTACTGTTCATTGAAAAAAGTATGTTTTTCTTTGAAATAACTCTGGAACGGCAGTGTACCGACAAT
Source organism: Aeoliscus strigatus (assembly GCA_901007665.1). Classification (NCBI taxonomy): domain Eukaryota; kingdom Metazoa; phylum Chordata; class Actinopteri; order Syngnathiformes; family Centriscidae; genus Aeoliscus; species Aeoliscus strigatus. The sequence continues at coordinate 67,092 of CAAKHB010003734.1, forward strand.
GGGATCAGCGGGTTCCAGTGAGGTAGATCAAGAAGTTAGCGACTCTGGTAGAATGCTGCTGCCCCCTGTTGGTTTGGAGGCTGAAATACCAACGCTACAAACTGGACCTTTTACTCTGAGGTCAGTTGGTGTGTGTTACCTCTTAGCGAGCCGATCTGCACCTGGGGAATGTTGCTGAGGTCAGCCGGTAAACCCACATACACACCTCCATAGTTCCTGTGAGCGTGCGTGCACACACACATACAGACACACACACACACACACACACACACACACACACACACACACATCTAGTGCAACAGATCACATGTTGTTGTTGATAATGGAAGGTGACTGACTTACTGCCATTTGTCGTCCTCTGGCACAGACTCGTCCGTTCTGTCACACATAGGAAATTCAGGATGTTGGAAACAGACTGTGTGAGTGTGTGTGTGTGTGTGCGTGTGCGTGTCTATGTGTGTGATTTTACCCTTTTATTGATGACTCAGCAGGAACTGAGGAGAGAAACATACAGTATATAGCCCACCAACAGGAAGTGAAATGTATTCGTCAGACTTTGCAAATCTCATTCATTAAACTTCAAATCTAAATCTAAACACTTGAAATGAATGGATAAAGATGTACTCACCTACATTGTTGCTGCTGTTGGTCAAAGAGGAATTCCCACATCCCATCTCTGATCCGTCAGAAAGGAAAGAACAGCCAGAGGAGAAAAAAAATCAACAAAACAAATAATGCAGAGAGAACTGTTGTGGGAAGAGGAGGAGAAAGTGAAGACGTCTCTGCTGAACCTCTCAGCACAGATTCAGCTGAAGAGCAGACTGTGTGTGTGTGTGTGTGTTGTGTGTTGGCCCCTGCTGTTAAGTGTGTTTGTGTGTCTCTCTGTACAGTTAGATCAAAGTGAGCTTGAAACGATATCATTGGTTCATTTCTGACGAGCTTGTGGATTTGCGTCAAATTAGCGTGCACACACACACACACACACACACACACACACACACACACACACACACACACACACACACACACACACACTTGCTGCATGAATGAAATGTTCTCTGTTCAGCCAATGTTGGAATATAGAACATTCACCGATAAAGAAAAAACAAACAAACAAAGAGATGGTTTTATTGCAGCCAGGATGATTTAAATGGACTGTTAGTAGTTTGTAGTTAGTAGAAAACATTGGTCTTGTGTCACCTGGCAACTTGTCAAATCCTGCGAGGACTCCAACTCCCATGTGTGACAATATCCTGCAATCAGCTGCTTTCTGCTGCAGTTTGCTCATAAAGGGCGAGAAAGTATCTGCTCAGCAAATGAAACATTTTTCAAGATCACACAGCTCAGGTAAGTCATGTCCGACAGATGGAGAACAGAAGCACCACAACCAGATATCAACTATATAGTATATACTATATTACTATTTGCTCTTCATCACCTGCAGTTAACACAACCCAGGTCAATCAGACGTCAACACGAGTCAGCAACAAAAATAACCTGCAATTTGAGGTTTACATTGTGGAAAGATTTTTGAACTAAATTAGTCAATATGGTGAATTAGCTGCAGTGACACCAGGAGTCAACATACATATAAAGATCAATAAGAGCAGTGAAGAAGGATAACAAATAAGGAAACTATAAGGAAACACATGAAACAACTTTGAATGATTAGAAATAAGTATGTACTGTACATTCCAGGTTGATCCTTGACTAGTAGTTTTATCTGGATTCATCATGATTGAACAGATGAAGACGCTCATTTTAAATATAGTTAATGTTGCTGCGGAAGTGGTGAATTAGAACTAATAAAATAGTAATAAGCACTGGTTGTTTTCAACACAGGGTGTCAGTGTTGTCACATGGACCTCAAACATCTCTCTCAACACACACACTAGGGTTGACGACTTCCTGTCTAGAGCGGTTTGTGCCCTCTGACTGCAGGTGTTGCTTCAAATCCCACTCCTGACGTGTAAACTGACTGTTTTTCTCTTTCGTCCTCAGTCACAAACTAAGAATCAGACTCCTCAACTGTTTCAGACTGCTGCCTCTTCTTCTTTTCCTCTCCAGGTGTTACCTTCGCATGTGTCAGGATGGCCGAGTGGTCTAAGGCGCCAGACTCAAGGGTTTGCTCCTTCCTGTTTGAAGGGACTTCTGGTCTCCAATTGGAGGCGTGGGTTCAAATCCCACTCCTGACACATTCATCTTTGCTGCTCACTTTTCTCTCATTGTGAATCCATCCTGGTCTTTGTGGTTGGTTGAGGGTCACAGCCCTGCGGGTTGTAGATGTCACCCTGCTCCTACCTCACCTGAATCAGTCTCTGTGAAGTTCTGGTGAGGTCTGGTAACGAGCTGCTGATTTGAATCAGGTGTGTAGGAGCATGGCGACATCTGAAACTTGCTGGATAGCGGCCCTCCAGGGCTGGGGTCTGACACCCCTGTTATATGGTGTAACACTCAAGGATTGGGTTTGTATCCCTCTCTTACTGCTCACTGACCTTTTTTTTTTGTATCTAGCTCTCGTCTGATTCCTGGCTTCCTTGCTGAGGTTTCTTCTTCTATGCTTTTGGATACCTCACAACTCAAGTACCCTGCTGCTGCCTTTTTCTCGTCTTTCCAGGTGTGGATGCTTTCTCGGTAGCTCAGAGGTACCGTCAAGAATTGAACCCTTCCTGTGGAAGGGCACTTCTACTTGCACTTTTTTTTCCTTGTCTGTAGCTGTCAGTTTTTGCAAACTAAAAATCTGACTTCTGAACATTGGTCCCTCTTGATGGAGAGGTACCGGCCTCCCATGAGTCTTCTGGGATTTCACCAGGCCTCTCTAGTACACTGCTGCTACATTTTCACTTTCTGTTCAAATAGTTCCTCACAGGTGAATTCTGGTCTCCCTGTGGAGACATGGGTTCAAATCCCTCTCCTGATACATAGACCGATTTCAGCTGTAGGGCAGAGGAAAAACCTTCTTGTGCCTGAGGGTTTAAAGTCCTGAATCCTCCTGAATGTGATCGGGTTCAGTGGATGCGGCCTGAGTCGTGTTACGCTCCTCCAGGAAGTTTGTTTCTGTGTGATTCTGCTGACAAACACGGCCCGAAGGTGAAACACAACGTCTTTTGTAGAGTTAAAGAACATGGCGAGATCAGATCTGTGTCACTGTATTTCAACACAGGAACATGTTTGTGAGATGTTTTCACTTATTTGTGTTTCACGTTTTGTAGTTGCGGCCGGTGATGCTTTCTCTCTCCGTTGTTCCGTACAAAGACAACAGGCACGGTCTGTTAGCAGGAATGTGTTATCTGTGGATGACTGATCAGACGTGCTGGCATGTGGAAAGGCCCCCAGACACACGGGGCTGAAGGTCACAGGTCAACATCAGGCTTTGAACAAGGGCAGATGAGCTTAAGAGTGTAAGTGTGAGGGAGAGAGATTAAAGGTGACCCAAAGAAAACCAAGAGACCAAATACGGTAATGGAACACGGCTTTGAGGTCTCATCACAGACGTACTGTCTATTCCGTCCCGTGCTGTTTCATCCACACACACACGTCACCTTTACAAAGCACAAAGATGACTCAGCAACAGGATGGCCTGTCTCTCTGTCTGTCTGTCTGTCCGGCCGACAGTGCGTATAAATATAAACACACACATATATGTTGACTGCACGAATGTGGTGATGCTGATGCAATCAAACACAGAACAGGCAGATGCACACAAACAAAGGACAGCTGATAATCAACCGATCAAAGCAGAAAGAAAGACGGTTTGTCTGTCCAACAGGAGTCTGCTTGTCAGGCAGATGGATCGGTTTGTCAGCGAGCTGAGACAGGTAATGAGTCGGTACTATGATTGACACATTGTGTGTGTGTTTGAGTGTGTGTGTGTATAGCTATAGTGTTCATTTTCTTTATTTATACAAAAAATAAAAAAACACAGTACAGAACAACAGCAGCATCCAAATCAATGGGAACACACAAGACTAAAGAACAGGAAGTATCAAATGGTGTTGGACAAAAAATGATATGTAAGGTAACCAAACAGAATGTGACGACAGCTCGTTTTGACTTTAAATATAAGTGGAATCTGTCGTGGTTCAAGCTGCCTTTTGACGTCAGATTCTTCAGAAAATACTGATTTTCTAAATCTTACTGTATCTTAGTGCCACTCAACTTCATGGTTTAGATGTTTCAGTGTTTGTAAGTTCTCTGTGGAGCAGAGGAACACCCGCTCAGAACCCGCTGGTGGGCTCACTTCACTGCTCCACTGTGGACAATAAAGGAAATATCAACCCCAGACGTCACTCCCCGCTAGTGACCCTTGACCTTCCTAAACACACACATGCCCACGTCCACTCACGGCTTCAGCCATGCTGCATAAATTGTTCCTGCCATAGCAGGCGACTCCGCTGATGCCTACTGTAACATTCAGGAGACTTATGAAACAAAAGCTTTGGCCCCTGAATGGCCCAGTGTCAAGGATTACTTCTCAGACAAATTCTCTTGCAACAAAGCCTCTTTTGTGCAGCTCCAAGCCCTTGAATTAGCAGCAGGGGCGACTGCACGCCTAACTGGGTTTGACAGCACAAACTCTCTCCCAGAACTCTCTGAAGATTTCACCCGCACTGCTTCTATCGTTTCCATCGACGACTGAAACAAAACAGACGACAGAATGAAATGAGTAAATCCTATCAGTGCATCTGCAAAGCTCAACTTGATTATTAGGAGTTTAAGATTGAAGTTCAAAAATATCTATTGAGTGTTACTTTATTTAAACCAGGATTAGCTAAAGCAGCTGTCAGATTAAGAAACTGAGATTTATTCCTTTTTCAATTTTGATTTTTTTTTAAACTGTCTAATTTAACTTCACAATGTTTCTGCACATACCTTAATGAATCGAGGTATTTCCTGCTTTTTAAGAAAATCGATGACTTTGCCCTTTAATGTGAGTAAACTGGGAGTTGAATCTGCCCTTCAAGTCACACAGTGTGAACAGTGTGTTTCCTAAAACTTCATCCAAAAATAAAAGTCTTTTTGGTAAAGTTACAGTTCAGTTGTGGTACTTTACCTACAATACAGAACAGTAAAAGTTGCTGCTAAACTATGAAAACTACATTTCATTATTTATTTAAACACTTTCTTCGTCATGATGTGCTTTGGCAACCACAAATAGAACATAAACAAATGCATGAAAGTACATGTTAAATAATTCCAACAAAGATTCAATTGATATTGTTGTATTCATTCGCTTTGAAATTATGATTTTCCGCCATGAAAAAGGGGGATGTCATGTCATGAAAAGCGTTTATAAATATTGCAGTGGAACGATTAAAACACTTGTTTGAAAATTATAAGTGAGAACGTTCCAGGGAATATAACACTAGTCTCAACCCAACTGTATTTATCTACTTTAGATAATATTATTTTCAGAAATATGTGGCAGAAGCAGTATGTTACCCCCTGGATAACGCGCATACTATTTCAAAATATATTTACGCAAATATTCGAATAAGTCTAATAACTAAACAGTATCTAGTGCTAGCTAGCATGTTAGTATGGCTCGCCTTTTATTTTGAAAGGGCTTTATTAGTACTTCCGGTGAAGATATTCTAACTGGACGTGTCGGAGCGTCCAGGCGTTGAAGTTTCAGAGGAATAGGAGGAGGAGAATCCCTCATCCTCCTGAGCCCCGTCGAGTCGTTCCGCCGCGGAGCTCCTGGCAGAAGACCCGCTGGATGTAGGCGCTTCGCCGGATACAGAAAACACGAAGTGCCCGTAGAACCGGATCGCGTCACACCTGAGCCGGGCTGGTGTTCACCTGGGCGTGGGGCGGACGCCCGAAGCAGTTGGTGGTGGGAATACCGCCCAAGTCAACTTTCGGCCGCCGCACACACTCTTTTTTTCCCGTTAAATCTCGCGTTTCTTCACATCAGGATGTAAATGTAGGAAGTTTTCGTGCGAGCGGCGACTTCGCGTTCCTTCACGTCGTTTGGGGAATACCTGGGGGAAACGACAAGGAGTCCGGTCCACAGGTAGGAAACTACTTCTCTGTTTTAAAAGTGACTCTCCCTCCGGAGTTTTCTATGACTGTGCGAGGGACGTGTTCGCGAAACGCCACGCACCGAACTCGCCTTAAAAAACGTCCAATTTAATGACCTGCCGATTATAGGGAAATTCCAATTACATAACGTAACAAAAGATGTTTGTTTTGCCAATAATGTGCGTGTGTGTAATCGGCACCCCCCCCGGCCAGTGTCCAAAGCGTCAATCCGCCAGTTGAATTACACCCAAACATTTTCAGTCAGCTCGGTCGGTTCCAGAGCTGGTGGGAATGTTTTCAAGTGAAACTTTTAGACAAATGTTGTTCGGAGTTTGGTATGTCTGCCGACTGGGGAGGTGGACGATGCCGGTGCATGTGAGCAGTCAAACTTTTTAGGGTCGTGATCGCCGATGCGGCCATGCAGGCAAACTTGAAGATTTGCTGTTTTTCTGAATGGGGTTTGGTGTGGAGGGGGTCGCTGCATACGGGCACAACGGACTGTGTTGGGACCAACAACACTCAGAACATCTGGAGGCTCAGCCAGTGGGCTGATCTTGGAATGATGGATTCCAGGCTGGACCTCCATCATTAACTCCTCTACCACAGAGCCATTATCTCTTATTGATTTTGTCCATCAGTCACAGGCTTTAAGAAATTGGAATTCAAACTCTCAGAGAGAGAGAGCAATCAGTGAGATATTCTATGGCGTCTGTGGTTTGTCATAGAAATAGCTCCTTTCTGATGGGAGTATTGATCTGGGTTATATAACAGCTGCAGTCAGATAAGAAGGGAAATTTAGGAACCCATCTTCAACCCTGAAACACTGACAGTACCCCCAGCGCTACATTTGGGCTAGCATTCCTTGGAGTACCGTAATTATGCGACTATTTGCGCAGAAAACATTCAGTGTTTACTGAAAGCTGAGAATTTACACTCAGTCCCTGAACCTGGTGTGAAGAAGGAGAAAACGTCCGTCGGTTCCTGGAAGTTCACAACAGCCATGTTTCCGTCATTACGGTAATCCCAATTCAGTCTGTTGCTGAAAGCCGGCGAGTCATTACCATAATGACCTGCAACTTGGCTGTGAAGTGCAAATTCTCAGCTATCAAACCAATCTAACCAATCCACATTTTCTCCTTCTCCTATCTCCTTCTTCACACCAGGTAGAGGAACTGAGTGCAAATATTCACATAATTACCGAACTCCAGAGTATGCTAGCGCGAATGTATCGCCAGTGATACGGTGTGAAATTGAATTCGTTAAAGGGTAAAAGGGTTGTCCGCGCTGAAAAGCCTTCACACTGCCCCTTTAGCTGTGATAAGCGTTGTAGCTGTGTATGATGGACAGATCAGCTGAACATGCAGTCGACTGGTGAGAAAACTCGCTTTATTTGTGCTTCACACGTACCTGCTATCAAACCGGAGGAAGGGTGTGAAAGTCTGGCGGGCTCAGACCTGCAGTGACTGATGGAAATCAGTCTCAGCACTTTTGGTGCAATTTTCAAGAAAGTCTCGTGTGATCTTCAATCGATCTAAGCTACGTTTTCTTCTGCACCAAATCCCTTTCACTGGAAACTTCCATCAGAACACTAGACGCTCCACAATGAAAGTGTTATCTCCTTGAACTGTCTGAAACTGTTTAAAGTCAGAAGAGGCTGAATCACCTGAGGGAGCCACTGAACAATGTTCTACAATTGTTTTTATCACTTTTAAACATCCTTGTTGTTTCTATAAATGTTTTCTGGAGGCAAAACAAATGTGCAGCTCTGACTGAGGTAAGGAATATGTCACTGTCTCATTAGCAGATACAGCTGAACAATGATGGAAAGACAAATATTTAACACTCGTCCAAAATCAAAGCGGAAAGTCAAAAGGCAGAGTTGTGGTTTTATTTTGTTAGTTGATTATTTTAAGTTTAATTATTAAGTTAAATTATTAAAGTAATTTAAAAAAATATTTTCTTTTATTTAAGTGTTTTCTTAATGAATCCAATATTCAATCAGACTGTGCAGCTGAAGATCCAGCTGAAGAGCCCAGCACGTCTACAATTCACCAGCATGCACGTCGCCAGCGTCGACTTATAAAATGTCTCCGCCCGCTCACGTCACTGATCACTACTTTTCTCTTCAACCTCACAGGAGTGTGATTAGTATGTTAACCCGTCAGACCTCCTGAGAAATGTTGTAACAGTTCACTAACGGATCCCGAACAACTCGACTATCAGAAACCTGTTTGAGTGGAATGCAGACAAGTAGCTGCTCAACTCACGTTGTTGTCTTTACCAGTGTTTACGGCCCAGGGACACGTGATGACACTGGACAAATTCACCGTTGGTCGATCTGCTCAGTTGACTCAGGCCATGTTCACATGGACCAAAAACATCAAAAACTTGTTTTTCCTCCGTCCTCCTCGGCATCAAGAATATATCCATCAAAATTGATCCATTGGAAACGACTGGACAGGGTGTAGTTCATCCTCCAGGTCTGTAGGTGGTGCTGAAATTCACCTAAAATGCAGAAGAGACTGTGGAGCAGAACTTCTGTGTCTGCCGAGCAAATACAATCGTCCAAAAGGAGATTTTTGTCGGAGATCTTGTCGGAGTTACTACGGTAACGAGATCCGCTCACTTTGAGTCGCTGACACCCGAAGTAAACAAAGAAACACTGGGAAAAGGAAAAAATGAAACATGGCGGCAAAATTCAACGTGGACAGGAAGAAACACTCACAATGAAACAGACTAACAATCAGGTGCTGCACGCACACAGCATGGACGTTGTTGTTATTATGACACGTTTGGGCAAGAGGTCAGGGGTCGGGGTGAACGTTAGGGTGGCGTATTCAAATTTTTCCACCCTTGGACCAGGTTTCAAAAAAGCTTGGACGATGGGACAAAACGATGCAAAACGTGCGTTTACACAACAAAGCGTCTCCGTGGTGATGTGGCCACAGAGAACATCAGAAGGACTTTTTAAGTATGGAGGGCTGGTGTCTCCTGGCACGTTGTCACATCTGCCGCCTGTTTTGACCAGAGCCAGCTGATTGTGAGCCGGAGCAGGAGTCGACGTTGTGTGTTTCTGTTTTTAAAGTCGTTTCCCTCCATTGGAAACATGTGCTGTCACTTTCACGGTGCGACTGCTGTTCACCTCCGAGCCTGAAATCACATTTCTGCCGTGTAACTCGGAAGAGGACGCGTCTTGTTGTGATTCCAAACAGGATGACGCCTCTTCACATGGCAAAGGTCACGTGGACACACGTTTAGTTGCAGATCAGCATGAACGCTCCACTTCATGAAAATGTTGGAATCACATTTCTTTGGACCGTTTCCTGGTGTTTTTTAAAGACATCTGGGTTACACTGTGGCCTCATTCTGTCATTTCATAACTTTCATAACTTTAAAAAAAAAAAACACTATGATCGCACACAAAGTGGGGAAAGATGGAGCCACTTTAAAAGGGGAGCGGCTAAGAAGGATCGTATCGAGTCAGAATACCTTGAGTCAGATTACATCGTAGCATTGATGAAAAGTCAGTTTTGGCAGCATCACAGAACCCTCAAGTGAGCTCAGCGAAACCATCAGGCATCATTTATTTTCTCCAAGATGCCGTTTACTTCATCAGCTGCGACTGCTGCACACACACACACACACACACACACACGGTGGAGGATAGCTCTGTCTCTGCTGGATAAAGTGAAGGGAACGTGGGTTTTGTAACCGAGGTGCATCTCACAGTCTCTCTCCGTTAATTCAGGGTCGCGTCAGTCAGGCAGTGCACAGACTGAGTGATCATTAAATGAATGCGAGGCCACCGCTGCCTGCTTGTTAAAGAATAGGACACATGAAAAGGACAGTGTGTGAGAGGAGCCACAATAGTCCTCAGTCTAATGATTTCAGCAGCATTTGTTCATTTTGATTTCATTTCATACAATGCCTTTTACAATGCCCCATCATTGAGGGTTTATTGCAGGGAGCGCTGACGGTTGGTACTAGTGATTTTCCTCCATGCCGAGTGTTGTCTTAATTAGGGCTGGGCGACATGGACTAAAAGTCATATCAATATTTTTTAGCTGGATGTCGATACTCGATATATATCAATATTTTAACATTGCTTTAACCACAGAGCAAACTGGAAACGATGACGCCGATTTCTTTCAGTGACTTAGTGTTTGTACGTACTTGGTAGAATCAGTAAGTCACAATGGACGTATGGATTTCGTCCTCGGGGGTGATAGCAGGCTCTCATGACCATTCATTCATTAACAATCACTATATTTAGTAAAGCTGAAGTGTGACTGCAGCCTCCCCACAGAATCATGTCGTCTGCATACAGGGAGAGCGGTAACGTGTATTTCAGACGTATGTAATAGCGACGCTCATCGACGCTGGTAAAGAGCCAAAGGTGACAGCAGTTGCAGCAGCTTGAACGGATCTGTGTCAAAGTATTTGTATGTGTTTGCCATCTGGGCCTTCGCCGTCCGAAGGTTGTGTTTGCTGTTGGACCGTCTTTGTTTATCCTGGTAGTTGAAGCAGATAAAAACATACACGGGGCATTTTCCACAGGTTTTTCCTTTCAACTCCAAGCACATTGTTGTCGACGGCTGCTGGAATTGCAACTTTCATTTTACACATTTGGTGTTTTTTAATTCAACCTTTGACCTTATTATTATTATTAATTAAATCTGCACTCAGTTTCTTCATACTTTTATTTATTTTATTTGAATACCTTGAACTGTTTTTATTTGATATTATATTTATGTGAGATCATATTTATTTGAGAATTTTTTGCATTTTTTTATAGTTATCAACATTTGTTTGACAATTCTTTGCATTTTTTTTTTACAGTTAACTACATTTGAGATTTGAGACATACTGTACATGTGATTCTTCTCACTTTGGAGCTGCTCCATTGACTCTCTTTCCTGGGTAGATCTTTTTTAACGAAGACATTTCCCTCCGGACAAATAATGAAATTCTGAGTCAGTGCCACTGACTGTTCATGACCCCCCCACCCCGCACACACCCGTCTCTGTTGTGATGCAAAGAATACTGATCAGTGTAGTTTTAAAGTGCTCCTGCCGTTGTGAGGGTTTGATGTGTGTGTGTGTGTGTGTGTGTGTGTGTGTGTGTGTGTGTGTGTGTGTGGGAGCTGTAGGAGGGCTCCATGTGTGGGCCGTCTGCTGGGGGGCATTAGCAGCGGGTGTCAGGTCAGCTGAGGTGACGTCTGAGCAAACGATCCTGGTGTTTTATTGTCCGTCTGACCTCCAACAGGTTCACAGGCGTTCAGAGAACGTGCAGGAAATGCTGCTTAGCATGTTCTTAGAAGGTTCTGCGTTGGCTCAGGTCTCCCCCCCCAAAACCGTGTCGCGACTGTAGCGACCGTGTCGCTACAGTCAATGAAACAACTTCTGATTCCTCAGCTGGGATGTTCCGTTTTCCTTTGTCCTGCCCAACGTTTGTTCACATGTGGTCTGAGGTCACACACACACACACACTGATTTTTGTGTATGTATTTTGATATGTAGCTGTATCATCTTGCTGATGTGTGTGTTCAGTTTCAGTCTGTGTGTCACACATTAGACACACAGTGTGTGTGAGTGCTGGTTTGTGTGGACACATTTTACAGTTTTTGCTGGTGTGTGTGTGTGCGTGCGTGTGACTGTTCTCATGGCTGCAGTTTGACCTCTGGTCTCCACCACAGGAAACCAGAAAACCACCAGCGTTCCCTCCAGAGTTTTCATCTGCTCTTTCTTTCCACATTCTTCTGTCCCTTCTCCATCTCCCACCCATCACCTCTCCACGTTGAACTGCGAGCGTGTCTGTGTCAGCTTCATGTAGCAAGTCTGTCATCAGAAACGCGCCGGTGTCGTGGGAGTTTGGCAGCAAAGCGCGGCTGGATGTTAAAACCTTCCCGGTTTAAGACTTGGCACAGAACCCGTCAGCGCGTTTAAGAGCAAATAAAACACTCTGTCTTCGAGTTTACTGCCTGTTTTCCACTGGAGCCGTTGGTCTCGGCGGAGCTGCTCACTGGGGTTTGTCTGAGTCAGCAAAGAGGAGAGAAGACGCTGGCGGTGGTGGGCGATGGTCCGGATGACAGCCGGGTTTCACGTGAGCCAGTCAGAGTTAACGCTGTTAAAGCTGCGAGGGGATCAGAGGGGAGCAGACGGATTCCAATTTGTCTGCAGGACGCCCACAGATCCAGCCTAAACCCAGTTCGAACCCTGTGTTTGTTTGTGTGTATTTGCATGCTTGCATGTGGTCCTCATCATGAACCTGTAGCAGGAGCACCTGTTGTCCTCCCCGTCTTTAACCTTTTTTCCAAAGCCTTTTAGCCACATTAGCACCTGAATTGACCAAAAACAACGATGATTTGCTTTTCTCATTCTATTAAATATCAGAAAGTGGTGAAAATAACTGGTCATCTATTATATAGTGATTCTTTTTTTTTCAGCGGTAAGCTAAGCTAAACTTTGCTCTCATGGACGAGACTGTGTGGACACAGTTCTGTGCTTCTCAAACCTCGAGGACCCATGTTCAGACCTTCCAGCAGCATTTGTCGCTGGATTTTTTACCTTTTTCTTCCCGTGTGAACCAGGGGAAAGCTGCTCCTCGCCTGAGCGTTCCCTCCTGCGTGTCCCTCCCTCGCCCCTGGGCATTGTGGGCAGAGGAGGCAGAAAACCCTCTGGACCAGAAATAGTCCATGAAATGAGTAAATTTACAGTCGACTACACAAGCAGCTGGATGTTCTCAGCCGTTTGTTCGTCAGGAACACACCGTACCTCTTTGGGTTTCCGACCTGATTACTTTCAGAAAACTGCTTCTTGGTTGGTGAGTCAGTGAACTCATCGCGGTCACATGAATGCCATCGAACCTGTGTGCGTGTGTTTAGTTTCAGTCTTCTTCCAGTCCAAGTAGCACTTACAGTGTGTGTGTGTGTGTGTGTGTGTGTGTGTGTGTGTGTGTGTGTGTGTGTGTGTGTGTGTGTGTGTGTGTGTGTGTGCGTGTGCTGAGTTTTATGTACATATTTTCATATTTCTGCTTTGTGTGTGTGTGTGCGTTCATTTCCTGTACGCTGACTTGTTGCCCATGTGACCCAGCATGATTTGCTCTCTGCCGCGCATCTCATTA